>OVBE01000172.1:0-62845 GCA_900406425.1 Iberis pinnata
ATATGATAGTGTAATAGGAATTGATAAGCGTTTTCACACGTAAAATCCCTACTATCATTTACAAACAAAGGTGCTTAGAATAGGTGCTTGTTGTCAAAAAAACAAAACAAAACAAAACAAAACAAAAGTGCTTAGAATTAATTTTAAATGCCAAATATTATAAATACAAATTTAAACACCCCCATTAAGCACTTCATCATTAGAGATACTCTAAATATAATAAGTTTATGTATCTAAATAATCTAGATATTGCATCTATATATTGCATTTAGATGTTTTTTTGTTTTTTTTTGTTTTCATATTTGAATTAGATATCAAATATTATATTTAGATTCATTTTAAAATTTGTAAAATTATCCATATGCATTTTTAAATTTGTTTTGCTAAACTAACAAATTATGTGTTTATGTTGTAAACGTAAAAACACATTTTTCGCTAAGACGGTGAAACATATTTGTTCGTCAAAAACAAAAAAACATGTATTCCCCTGTTTTCTCTCCAAAGAAAATGGTGTCTTTTCGTAAAAAACATTCTATATTTTTGCATTTTTGTAGAAAAATGTGTTTTTGGCAGGAAAACATGATTCCAAAAAAGACATGTTTTTTTAAAGTTTTTATCTTTTACACATTTGAGATATTGAATTTAGAATTATTTTTTCAGCATCTCAAATATCTAAAATTTTTAGATTTTCAAATCTTAACATCGATGTTTCATCTCGTTACATTTTATAAAATGACCAAACAAACAATATTTAAACGTTTGTGTTGATATAGAATATTTGAATACATAAACCAAGATGATCTAAGAGATTTGTGGGTGAAATGTATGAAAATCCTAACTTATTAGGAAGTGGAAAGGAAGATTTCTAGCTTTGGTACTTGAATTGAAAATGTTCAAGTGGTGCACTAGAACGTATGTATCATCTAACATTATTTTGTTCGGTTGCCAAGAGAAAAACGTTTTGTTTGGAGTCCTGTATATAAATTGGATTCTCTAGCTTATCTTTCTTTCTTATATATATATATGTATTATAATTTTGATTTAAAATTTCCAAAAGGTCTTTAAAAAGTTTTAGATGGTTTCGTTTTACAAGACCATCAAATAGCATCATATAGAACAAGGACTACTTTTTGTTAATATTTGTTTTTTCTAAATTTGGCCAAATCTCAATAATTTATAAACTGTTAATATATACTGTTCGGATACTTAAATATCTGAGTGCTTTTGTTAGGTCGTCTAAGTGTAATCAGTCAGCAATCTAATTCACTATACATGTTAATGTATTGGACACTGGAGGGACGTATACAATTTCTATAATGCAAAATATTATTACTTTCGGGGAAATACGAGTGAACTTTAATTTCTAAATGACAATGAACAAGAAAAAAAATGCAAAAGACTATGATGAAGTTTATTTGATCCCTATTAAGAATTAATTTATTAATTATTTTAAAGTATTGTTGGGCTTGGATTTGGCGCTGGCTCAAACCCATCGAAAATCTAGTGCATTTGTCGGGTGAGCATCACCCAACAAAGACGTGCGGATCCTCCACCCAACAAGGACGCGCGGATCCTGGATCTAGAATCTACCAAAGAATATTCCAGTTTCTATAAACAGAAGGAGAGCCCCACTCAAAGGAGGAATCATAATCTCGAAGCAATCACCGAGTACAC
This sequence comes from Iberis pinnata, assembly GCA_900406425.1. NCBI lineage: Eukaryota > Viridiplantae > Streptophyta > Magnoliopsida > Brassicales > Brassicaceae > Iberis > Iberis pinnata. The sequence goes on from OVBE01000172.1 coordinate 1,675, forward strand.
TGCTCACCGAGATAAATCAATAACAACTTAAGAATCATCGACCACGCTATCTTCTCTCATCGACTACGCCATCTCTTCTCATCGACCACGCTCTCTCCTTTCATAGACCACGCTCTCTCCTCTCATCGACCATGCTCTCTCCTCTCATCGACTACGCTCTCTCTTCTCATCGACCACACTCTCTCCTCTCCTTGACCACACCATCTCCTCTCATCGACTATGCTCTCTCTTCTCATCGACCACGCTCTCCTCTCATCGACCAGGTTCTCTCCTCTCATTGACCACGCTCGCTCCTCTCATCGACCACACTCTCTCCTCTCATCGATCACATTATCTCCTCTCATCGACCACGCAATCTCTTCTCATCAACCACGTAATCTCTTCTCGTCCACCACACAATCTCCTCTCGTTGACCATGCTCTCTTCTCTCAGCATTACCTCGTAGACTACACTCCAAGATCTCCCTCTTTTCTCAACAATCGCCTAGTCCAAGAACCTCTGAAAGTCTCCAAAGTTCATAGCCAATCCATATTCAAAACGGATGCCTCTTCAACATGATTATAACCCATCAACAACCTTTAATCATTCTAAGAGTCTTGCTCAGCCGTCTATACACTTTAATCGACCGATAAGCCTAAAAAAGAACCAAAAGCTACTCCAAAAACTCCCTCCCATATCTCAAGAAAAGGCAGGACAGTGCCAGGCAGAAATGTGCATGACCGGATCAATATTTGGCGCCGTCTGTGGAGACTAAGGGTAAATCAATGATTCATGGCAAACAACCAAACCATCGCAATAGACATCGAGGACGAGATCGACGTAGAAATCCAAGTTGAAAATCCACCCCCAGGAACAAACCAATGTACCCAACAAGTGTAACCAGTCAATACTCAGGAAAATCAAACAGCCGAGGCCACCATAAACATTATGCATCGCCTAGATGATCATGCTAGCAAAGCAAGGGAGTTCCACACAAAATTCGATGTAGCCATAACAACTAGCGAGAGGACGATAAACCTTCAAACGATTAAGCAAAACCTCTTCGGCATAAGTACACCCTCACCACCGGGACCACAACAAACAATGTTTGTCTTGGCCGATCAGACGATGCAGTAACCACTAATGGGCATGAAGACCAGCGCCGAGAAGATGACCGATCTTAAAGCCCAGCTTCGCAAAATGAGTTCCCAAGTCCATAAGGCCGTCATCTCGGCCCCAAAAATTGAACGCGTCGTTGAAGAAACGCAGAGAACTCCCTTCACTAAAAAATTACTTACACCCATATCAATCACACATCCAAGATTAAGATAGCGATGCTAAAAGGAAATAATGACCCGGGTCATTACATGACAACATCCAACAACAAGGCAGAATATGAAGACATCATAGCCGGCCTCCGCCTCGCCAAGAGTATTGGAGCAAAAAGGGTAAAGGCCCAATGCGACTCCCAGTTAGTCACGAACCAAGTCAGCGGAGACTACGTAGCTAAAAACGAGAGGATGAACGCCTACTTAAGCAAGGTTCAAACAATTTGTCGCGAGTTTGAACACGTCAAAATCATTAAAATTCCAAGAAGCAAAAACCAGTCCGCCGACGCCCTAGCCACACTAGCCACAACTACGGACGCTGTCTATGACGAATCGTACACGTAGAAGAAATCACAACACCAAGCATCACCAGGGTATCATCGATATAATCACCGAGGATACAAATGACCAATCGATGAAATAAGATTGGAGGACGGTGATCAAACTCTACATCACCCACGGCGAGTCACCAAAAGACCGCTAGGCTGCGAGACGCCTCAAAACTAAAGTCGCCCAAAACATGGTCTCATAGTACAAGTTATTAAGAAGAGACTCAACTGGGACCCTGCTGACGCGCGTCGCCGGCGATGAATTCGCACGCATAATTTCTGAAACCCATGAAGGAGCCGGAGGTAATCACTCTGGCGGACGTGCACTTTCACTAAAAATAAAACGGCATGGCCACTACTGGCCGACCATGGTTGCAGATTGTCATGACCACGCCCAAAAATGGAAAAAATGTCAGAGACATGCTCCCATAAGTCATCTTCTGACAAACATGCTTTGTACGTCTACGTTCCCATACCCTTTTATGTGGTGGGAGATGGACATAGTCGGTCCATTCCCCCTATCCAAACAAAAGAAATTCCTCCTGGTCATGATAGAATACTTTACCAAGTGGGTAAAAGCTGAAACATTAGCCAAAATTCAAGACACAGAGGTCCAAAACATTGTCTGGAGACACATAATAAGCCACCACGGTATACCTTACAAAATCACCATAGACAACGGGACACAGTGCAGCTCTCATAAATTTGAAAATTTATGCTCCCTCTGAAAAATCAAACTGAGCCACTATACTCTGAGGTACCCTCAAGGAAACAAGCAAGCCGAGACAATAAACAAGATGATCTTTGACGGACTCAAAAAAAGATAAGAGAAAAAGAAGGGTTGCTGGGCCGATGAGTTAGACAGCGTCTTGTGGTCTCACCGGACAACGCCACAAAGAGCGACAACACCACCTTTTTCTCCTTATCCCACAGGATCGAAGCAATGGTTCCTGCAGAAAAAAACATTTAAAGCTTCCGACGATTGAAAATGCCAAATCAAGAAACCCTCAACAACGACATGTTACGTGACAAACTCGACCAAGTTGAAGAACTGCACGACCAAGCTATCCTGCGAATACAGAATCACCAACAAGCGGTGACAAGGCACTATAACAAAAAAGTCAGCATCAAGCACTATGCCGAAGGTGACCTCGTCCTAAGGCACATATTCGAAAACATGCAAGAGTACCGGGCATGGAAGCTAGGAACCAAGTGGGAAGGCCCTTACCAAGTCACGACCCCCAACGTCTATCGCCTAGCCGACCTCGACAGCATGGCAATCCCGCAACCTTGCAATGGACAGAATCTAAAGCACTTCTACTAACACACTTTTGTAAAGAACTATGTTTAGCTTGATCCCTTTATAATGGGTACGTAGGTAACCCCAATGATGGGTGTAGCTATTAATTAAAAAAACCGAGCAATGCCTCGTCAAGTTGAAACTCGTTTATAATAAACTAAGCAATGCCTCGTCAAGTTGAAACTCGTTTATCAAAAACCAAGCAATGCCTCGTCGAGTTGAAACTCGTCTATTAAAAACCAAGAAATGGCTCGTCAAGTTGAAACTCGATTATTAAAAATCAAGCAATGCCTCGTCAAGTTGAAACTTGTTTATCAAAAACCAAGCAATGCCTCGTCAAGTTGAAACTCGTTTATCAAAAAACCGAGCAATGCCTCGTCGAGATGAAACTCGTTTAGCAAAAACCAAGCAATGCATCGTCGAGTTAAAACTCGTTTAGCAAAAACCAAGAAATGCCTCGTCGAGTTGAAACTCGTCTAATAAAAACCAAGCAATGCCACGTAAAGTTGAAACTTGTTTATAAAAAACCGAGCAATGCCTCGTCGAGTTGAAACTCGTTTATTAAAAACCAAGCAATGCCTCATCGAGTTGAAACTCGTTTATCAAAAACCAAGCAATGCCTCTTCGAGTTGAAACTTTCTTATCAAAAACAGAGCAATGCCTAGTCGAGTTGAAACTCGTTTATAAAAACCGAGCAATGCCTCGTCGAGTTGAAACTCGTTTATAAAATAAACCAAGCAATGCCTCATCGAGTTTAAACTCCTTTATCAAAAGCCGAGCAATGCCTTGTCGATTTGAAACTCTTTTAATAAAAACCAAGCAATGCCTCGTCGAGTTGAAACTCGTTTATAAAAAAAACCGAGCAATGTCTCGTTGAGTTGAAACTCATTCTTTATTAACCAAACAATTCCTCGTCGATTTGATACTCATTTATCAAAAACTGAGCAATGCCTCGTCAAGTTCAAACTCGTTTATTAAAAACCGAGCAATGCCTTGTCGAGTTGAAACTCGTTTATAAAAAAAATCTGAGCAATGCCTTGTCGAGTTGAAACTCGTTTATCAAAAAACTAAGCAATACCTCATAAGAAAACACACACTACCTCATCTATATTCACCTAGCTTTGCCTGAACATGATAAAGCTCATTCGGTCAAAAATAGAATACCACATTGGGGCTATCAAATGTACATAACAAAATGACATTCAATTGTTTGAACTATGGCAAAATAAATTCCATTGATTAAAGTTAAGTCATGAAAGGTCCGCCCTCGCGGCCAATAATTCAAACAAAATAGGAGGTTTACAAAAGGCACATACGTCCTAATTAAAGCTCAAGCCTAAATCAAATAACAAAAGAAACACTAAGCTGCCACATCCATCGCAACATGATCAACATGACTATCTTCCTGGGCTTGAACATCGGCAGGGCCGTCGGTAGCAACGGCATGATCCTTCTCCCCGGCACCAGTCCAGGTGGTCGATACCTTGGTCCCACTCATTAGAATACGGTCCACATCCTCCTGGGAAATCATAAGACGATTCGACCCCGAGAAAGGCCTAGATCCTCATCAGACAAGGGAACGAAGACGCAAGCATCTTTCTCATCAGACCACTTCTTAAACTCCTCCTCCAGATTCTTGGAAATGGACTCAGGAACTGAACCACCAAACTCTACAATAAGACCCATAACGTCAAGAGTTCCCTTAACAATGCCGAGCCACGTCTCAATCCGATCGGCAGCCTTGTGCTACTTCAAATAAGTCTAAATTCTTTTTAAAAGGCCCACACAATTTTCCTGGTTCTCCCTCTTCACTCTAAGGATAATCTTATCCTAATTCGCCCGCTCCTCGGCCAGGCCCCCCTCGGAAGCAACCAACTTGTCTTTCAAACGATCGATCTCATCCTATAGCCGACCATTTTCTTCTCGATGATCCTTGTTCTGATCCCTCGGCAACTCTACAAGCTTGGAATTCACTCCCTTTGACTCTAACAACTGAGCCCTAATCCCCAATATCTCCGCCTCCAACATAGCGATCCTTTTTTTATCAGCATTTGACAACACGCGAGCCTCGTCGAGATCCCTCTTTAACTCGTCGACCTCAGCACACATGTCGAACGATTTCTTCTCAAGAACATTCACCATAGCGTTCCTTACACCAAGTAACTAACAAAGAGAAATCAAAGTCAGCTTAGAAACCGCAAAGAGTTAACAGTTATTACCCGAACGCCGAGGTAAGAGTACAATTTAAAGAAGTCAGTCATCAGATCTCCAACAATTGGATTGGGGCGACACATACCACGTATTTGTCTACTCAGTTTGGCGCATGCATCCCAATCCTCCACGAGTGCTCTAGAATCAGGGTACTCGAAAAAGAAAGGTACATGATCCTTCTTCAACCTTTTCTTTTCACGCCTATCCAACGAACGACAAGGGGACGCCTCGTCAGAACTCTTGTCAACATCAACGTCTTCATCAGCCTCGGCCATCACATTTGCCGACGTGTCAACAATAGCAAGAGGTTCTACATCCTTGTTATCCTTGATAACAACTTTGGGAGTGACCCAGTCCATCAACAACCCCGACGCCTTCCTTTTTTGGAGCCACAGAAGAAACCTTCCTCTTCAACTTTTCCGATGACGTAAGCTTTCCAAATTGTCCCTTAGACTAACCAAATGAGGTGGCCTTCTCACGTTTCTTCGCCTTGATCGCATCTTTCAACGACGTCACCAACGCCCCAACGAACGACGACATCTTCTTAATGGTCATCTTCTTGACAATCGTCTTCTTCATGATCCCCGCCTCCGCTTGAGTCTTCAACGTCTTGGCTCTCAACTCACCAATAAAATCAGAAGTCATTTTCTTATTTTGAGGCCTAAAGCTGTACTTGACCCAGTTAACTACGCAAAACGATTGGGGGGGGTAGGGTTAGAAAAAGGACAAAAAATACATGCGAAATAAAGACATCTACTCTCATCTATATGATCCAATGATTTTTGGATTCTCTCCCAGTCGACGTCAGGCCACTTAACTATAGACCCCCTCGATAACGGCTTCATCGTCTCGAAGAAATTCTCAGGAAAAGCTTCAGGGGGATACAGTTTATCTGCAACACAACAAGGAAAGATTCAGAAAAGCAGAGAAAAATGCACAAATATTAATGAATTAGCCAGCCGAGTGACTACCAATCTCCGACGCCCACTCTCGAAGAAATTCTCGACCAAAGGCAGGAATTGCAGCGTCGTTAATTTCAACAAAAATATCACCGTTACCAATCTCACACCTTGCCTTTTAGCTGAATATAAAAAAAACAGAGTCATAATTAAGTCGGTGCTCGCCCCAGTTTACGATCTTGGGCACCTTGTAAGGCGACGCGACGTGATCAAAAAGATCAATATACACATCGATCCCGATCTCCATACCCAACACCAGTAACCCTACCAAATTATGTCTCTTCGCGGTCGTCAACTGAGATAAAGCCATTTGCCTACGCGCGCAGTAAGATATAATGAGCTTCGGAATAGGAAACCATAGGTGGGCGAGAAGAAAGTAGTCTTCAAAAATAGCAAAATAACCCTCCAGCGGCAACCAAGGGCATTCGTCAGGGCTCGGGATCCTCAACTCCAAATTCAGGTCGGCAATGCCACAACTAACGCACAGCTCGCCCAGTGAATCTCAAGTCGTCTTCGTTGGTCTCACCCTGGAGAAGTAATCCCCGTCTAGGGCATCCCCGACTCTGCCGATCCTATCTCGTCCACATCTGATTCCCCATATGTTATTAGAGTGAAAAAATCAGCCTCGCCATTCTCGCCAGAACCTTCTACGCCACCCAACCCAAAAGCCTCGTCAATCTTGGCGTCATCTTCATCACAAAGCTGAAGAATTTCAAAGTGTTTTCTCCCCGTCGATGACCCGGCCTCACATGAAATCATCTCTTCCTTAATTTGTATATTAATCAACTGCTGGACATAACGCAAAAAAGCCGCCGGAAAAATTGACGCGGAAGTCGATGGCAGAGGAGCAAAAAGAAACAAAAAAGAGAGAGAAGGAAGTTTAGAAAATAAGGGAGAAGAGAAAGTACCTTAACAAGTGTGGAGAGAAGAGGTCCACATGGCATAACCCTACTACCCGAAGTATAGGCAAAGCCAATTTACTAAGGCCCACAACCTTTCCTCTTCTTCCAAATCCCATGCCCTTTCTTCTTCTAAGCGCCATCTAGAAGTTTTCCTCTGGATTCTCTTAAGCCTCGTCGAAGCTATTGGTCAGCGAAGAAGCAACCTTGTCACCAACATAGTGCGGGGGGGGGGGGGGGCNATTTTCCAGGTAGGCATCACCCAACAAGGACGCGCGAATCCTCCACCCAACAAGGATGCATGGATCCTGGATCTAGAACCCACCGAAGGATATTCCAGTTTCTATAAATAGAAGGGGAGTCCCACTTAGAGGAGGGATCATAATCTGGAAGAAATCACCATGTACACTGCTCACTGAGATAAATCAATCACAACTTAAGAATCATCGACCACACTATCTCCTCTCATCGAGTATGCCATCTCCTCTCATCGACAACCAACATAGTGGGGGGGGGGGGGGGGCNGGCTAACTGTTGGGCTTGGATTTGCCACCGGTCCAAACCCATCGAGAATCCAGTGCATTTTCCAGGTAGGCATCACCCAACAAGGACGCGCGAATCCTCCACCCAACAAGGATGCATGGATCCTGGATCTAGAACCCACCGAAGGATATTCCAGTTTCTATAAATAGAAGGGGAGTCCCACTTAGAGGAGGGATCGTAATCTGGAAGAAATCACCGTGTACACTGTTCACTGAGATAAATCAATCACAACTTAAGAATCATCGACCACACTATCTCCTCTCATCGAGTATGCCATCTCCTCTCATCGACCACGCCATCTCCTCTCATCGACCATGCTCTCTCTTCTCATCGACCACGCTCTCTCCTCTCATCTACGCCATCTCCTCTCATCGACCACGCTCTCTCTTCTCATTGACCACGCTCTCTCCTCTCATAGACTACGCCATCTCCTCTCATCGACCACACTCTCTCCTCTCATCAACCACGCTCTCTCTTCTCATCGACCACACTCTCTCTTCTCATCGACCAAACTCTCTACTCTCATCGATCACGCCATCTCATCTCATCGACTACGCTCTCTCTTCTCATCGACCACCCTCTCTCATCTCATCAACCACGCTCTCTTCTCTCATCGACCACACAATCTCCTCTCAACGACCACAAAATATCTTTTCATCGACCACGCAATCTCTTCTCATCGACCACACAATCTCCTCTCGTTGACCATGCTCTCTTCTCTCAGCATTACCTCGTAGACAACGCTCCAAGATCTCCCTCTCTTCTCAACAATCGCCTCGTCCAAGAACCTCTAAAAATCTCCAAAGTTCATAGCCGGTCTATATTCAAAACGGACGCCTCGTCGACACAATTATAAACCATCAACGACCTTCTATCATCCTAAGAATCTCGCTCAGCCGTCTATACACTTCAATCGACCGATAAGCCTAAAAATGAACCAAAAACTACTCCAAATACTCCCTCCCATATCTCAAGAAAAGTCAAGACCGTGCCAAGCAGAAATGTGCGTGATCGGATCAACAAATATAAATTTGATTAATTTTGATGAAATATTTTGTCAAAATTAGTTTGACTTTAGTAAATGTGTTAAAATTCAAATAACGCCATTAGTCTATATAATTTTTCATATATGATAATAATTACATAGTACTGTTTTGATATTTATTTATTTTTAATAACATCAATAAAAATCATTTTTAAATCCGTAGTTAGCAAAGATATATATCCAAATCGGGATGCATACATTAAGGTCAGATTTTATAAGCAGGGACATCTCATTGCTTTGTTTGAAATTAAGCTATGTGAAAAACAACACGTGAAACCCAATCCCAACATTGTTATTTATATCCTAAACAAAAAAACAAAAAAAAAAAAAACATTGTTATTATATTATAATACATGTAGTACACGAAACTTCAGCTTTCCGACCAAACAAAGTCAACAACAACGACAAAATAACGATTAAACATATATATCTTGTAACAAAAAAAGAAAACAGAAAAGAAAGCGATGACATAAAAGTTGAATTGTGATGAAATCATATCTTGTAGAACTCCATGATGTAAGTACCAAAAACATTGCAAATGACTTTGAAGCCTTTGAAACCAACTTTTCTTGCCAAAGACTCAAACTCCTCTTCGGTTCTCTCTTTTCCACCAGCTGTGTGAGCCATCATTATGCAGTCCAAGTGAACTACCTGTTTTGTCAATAGGCTCGAATCTGGTAATACCGGAACTATGCACTCCACAACTATCACTTTTCCATTTTCTGGAACTGCTTCATAGCAATTTTTTAATAATTTTAAGCAGTGTTCGTCGCTCCAGTCATGGGGCACCCACTAAACGAAAAAAAAAAAAAAAATAGATTTCAATATTGGTATACGAAAATAAAAAATACGTGGAAGGTTATCCCAACTTATAATAATAAATTCTCATAGCCTTTTTTTCATTTACTAACCTTAAGGAAGATGGCATCTCCTTTGGGAACACTTTCAAACATATCTCCTTTAACATGTTCAATACCTGCGTGTGGACCATTTAATTAATATGGATAATGGTTCTTAAACTATATGATTTATATTGAAAGATGTATAATGAAGCTTATAACAAAGATGTACCGGAAAGAGATGGAGCATTCTCAATGACATGAGCGAGATCAAAGTTGATCCCTTTAATGTTAGGATACTTAGAAACAATCATGTGAAGAGAGGCTCCAATTCCACCACCAACATCAACTACAGAAGATAATCCTTCGAAGCCATTGTAAACCTCAAGAATCTTCTTCATCACTATGGTCGAATGGTTCGACATTCCATTGTTAAACACGGTTGCAAATCTCTGGTCTTTGCCATGGTACACGAACGTAGGCATACCATATCCCTTATCAAATGGAACTCCACCTTCTAGCACTGCATCCTTCAAATAGTACCTACATATATAGAGTTTTAGAGTTTTAAGTTTATATTTTCAACTTGCTTTAGTATCGGTCTGAAAATACTTCAAAGTGCGTGTTTTGGTCTAAAACTTCTTAATGTTTTATGAAAATAATGTATTTATACCAGCTCTCCATGAGGACTTTGTCTTGGTTCAAAAGACAGTGAGTAGCAAGAGAGACACCATCCTCGTTTTTAGTCAAGTACTTGCAAACAGTGTCAAGTCCATAGAGACGCTCTACGCCGCCCTCGGGTAGTTTGCGTACAGAGCAAGTCAGAATTGAGTGTGAGGCAAGTAACCGGAGGATCCGGTCAAGCATGACGTGTGCATCAGGATTCTTAGTTGGTAGATGAGAAGCTAACTCAGAAGGAGACATTTGAGCACCGGAGAATCCACCGTTCTTGGCCATGATCTCGAGCAAGTCGAGCTCTATGGCTGATCTCAAAACCATGGGAAGTACTGATGCACTTCCAAGTTCCATGGCATAAAGTTGAGCCTCTTCATCGTTCATTTGTGTCTTCAATGATCCCATGATGGTCTAAGAAGATTGTTTGCTTTGTTAGTAAATGAGTAAGAAGGTATTTTTGTGATATGAATTGAAGGTAAGCTAGTTAGTCCTTATATAGTGGAAAAACAAAACGTAGCAGGTCATTGCTTTTGGAATGTAAGAAGGAAGGATCTTTTAGAATCAATCATACATGTTGATGCAATCGCTCAAAAATGTTGAATTCAAGCCTTTGTGGGGTACCTACACAAATAAAATCGTGTGTAAAAGGAGGACTTTCTATAATCTAATTATTGCTTTTGTACTCTAAAAGTTAATTAACACTTGGACGGGTTTTTTGGTAGATGGATTTAGTGATTTATAGCGATTGTTTGATTTTTTAAAAAATTAAAAACCGTTATCATTGATTTATATTTCTTTTACAAAATCCAATTTTATTGATTTGAGGACTTCTAAGTAAATTTCAATTAAACTTCTTCAAAAATCGACCTTTTTATTGCTCACAAACAACATTTTTCTAACGATTTTTTAACATTCTTAATAAAATCTAGTGTCACAAATTTGATGGTTTCTAAATTCTAATTAAATATCAACCAAAATCCACTAATTTTTTTTTTGTTAGCAACCAACTTTTTTTTTTGTAAACCGTGGTTCTGGATTTTTCGACTATAATCTTTTTAGTATCCAATTTTGTTTTGGATATTCTAATTTTAAAAATATCTTTCAATGTTAAAATGAGTTTAAATCCAAAACATAAAAGAACGATCTCTTTTGCAGTGAGCAACCACTTATTTTGTAAGCGGCCAATCGTTTTTTAGATAACTAAGATTCAAGACCGGAGTTGAACATATACATATAATATAAACGTATCGGATCTCTTAATTTTCATGGAATTTATAATTTTCAATATCAATTATTACTTCTTTATTTATTTTTAAAATATATGGTCGAACACACTAATTCCAATAAAGACTAAACCATTGTTAGTTTTAAAGATAATTATTTTTGTTAACTCTTACATTTTCAACAACTTTCATTCGGATTTTATTTAGTTATTTTTATCTTATATTTCTCATATTAAGACATTAATATCATAAATACAGCCAATTAGAATATTAGAAGGTATTTTCATCCACTAAAACATTCCTTAGTTTTCTTTAATGGAAAAAGGAAATCTTTGAACCAAAAAAAAGAGAAAGTTTTTTCATCCATACTTTTCCCCCAAGGTCCCCAGACTTCAATTTAGTTTCAAAGATTGAAAATTTGTCATACCTAATCAACACACTCTCAAAGCGACGTTTTCGGAAAATTCAACGAAACCCTCCTCTTCCAGCTAAGATCCAAATATATTTTGGTCAACTTTGTAATCCTTTTTATTATAGTGAATTCGTTAATAAATACTCTATCTAACCCATACGTTCTATATATCGTCATCCATCGAAATTAAACTAATTTGGCTGGGTCCGTCGATCTAATTATCCTGACGAATTAGCTGATTCATATAAAAACATGGAAGACATTAATGCATGTAAATATTCCAACAATTATCTAGTATTGTTTGGACTTTGATGATTTCAACACCAACAATTATTACTTTCTCTTTGGTACGAGACCCCTCGTAACGAACATACTTTATTACGTTTGCATCATAAATCTTACCATCTTTTTCACTTTATAGCGGATCTATAAAATATTTTTATCGGGGTTATAAATAAATTATTTATTTTTAAAATATAATTAAAAATATTTGACCACAAAATTTTGCATAATATTAAATTATTAATTTTTATATAGTTTCAAACTAATAAAAATACATTAAAATGTAATTATATACAAATTTGAATAGCAAAGTAAACAAGAGGCTACATAAGGAAATTTGGTAGCAAAAGGAAACGTATACAAATTATTATTTGTAAGAAATGTTTAAAAATCTAAAGGAAAGTAAGAATAATTAAGTGCAATCATGAATAGTTAAATGAATCTGATTCTAAAGCACACGCTGAAAACGAACAATTAAAAAGAAAGGGGATTCGAACGCAATAGGGTTCATTATATAACTAGTTTAACTAGTTGTGATGTGTTCTCACTTGAATGTTATTTACAATTTTCTTTTATCAATTTAAAAGAGATAGAATTTCGAGAAAATTTGATTCGGAAATCAAAACAAGGAAAGAGATATCGTGAGAATATCTAGGGAGAAGATATTCAAGAATGGAAAGATAATTCTAGTGTGATTTGAGTATTAGGAAATATTCCTTAGGGTTTTGGGTAGAGTATAAATAAAGAGAAAAGTGATTATTAGGGTTAACACTTTTGCTCTTTATTCTTGCTAAGGATTAGCGATTCAATTCTCGAAAAACAGAGGGTTGATTCTGGTGAGGGTTCTTAAGCCTCTGAGAGGATCACGAGTTGAGTGATCAAGTAGGCTGTGTGTTTGTTAAACTTTTAGGTGACAATCTAGTAGAGTGTAAGATTGTGTAAAACATATTTGGGTTGAGTCTTTGTAAGAAAGATCAAACAAATTAAGTTTGATAAAGGAGTATTCGTTGTGTAAAACAGAGCTTTGATTTGTTTATTATCCTCCATACATTATCAATTGGTATCAAAGTGGATCACCGACTAAAGGATTTTAACATGTGAGATCTTGTGGCAAGTATGGAGAATAATCAAGAGTTTGTTATGTTAAAAAAACCACTGGTATTAGATGCGGAAAACTATGGTTACTGGAAATTTCAGATGACTCAAGTTATTTAGAGCATTGACATGGATGCTTGGATTGATGTTGTTGAGGGATGGGATCCGCCAATGAATCTGAATGCAGAAGGTGAGAAGATAACAAAACCAATGAAAGACTGGACTTTGGCTGAGAAGAGTGCGGCTAAGGCAAACTCTCAAGCGCTTATTAAGATCTTTACCTCTTTTCACATTGATGAATTCACTAGAGTTCAAGGGTGTACAAGGGCTAAAGATGCTTGGGATATTATGAAAACCTCATATGAAGGTACATCAAATGTGAAGCGTACTCGTATTGATATGTTTGCATATGAATTCGAGACACTCACAATGGATAATCATAAAGTGGTGAATCAATTTAGTAGGAAGATAACCAGGATAGCACATGAAGCCTTGATACTAGGTAAGATCTACAAAGACAAGAAGCTGGTTAAAAACTGCTCATAAGCCTGCCAGATAAATTTCAGCCACCCATGTCAGCCATTGAGGTTTCTCTTGATTCAGACACTATGAAGTTTGAAAAAGTGGTTGGAATGATGCAAGCAAATGAGCTGAAGATTAGGAAAAAAGAGATGATAGCTGATAAGGGAATTGCACTTGTAGCCGCAGAAAAGACTACTAATCAGGAAGTTGATATGGATGACAAAGCTGGACTAATCGTCAAGAAGTATTTCAGAAAGATTGAGAGAGGTCAAAAGAAGAGTAATTCAAGTTTCAGGACTGACCAAGACAGAGATCTGAAAAAGGGAGAAAAACAGTGTCTTGAGTGTGAAGGCTTCAGACACTTCAAGTCTGATTGTCCTACTTTGAAAAGACATGGCACTCTTCAATGCTATGAGTGTAAAGGGTATGGTCATACCAGGACTGGTTGTGTTGGAAGAACAAGAGGAACTAGAAATTATAATTCATTCGTAAGTTGGAGTGAGAGTGACTCTGAGGATGAAAAAGAAGAAGGGGATATTCTGAATAACTTTGTGTAATTCTTGGGCATAATTCAGGATGATGATGAGGACCAAGAGATTGATGAGGAATAGAATTTCTCATTGGAGGAGGAAAACAGGATTCTAGTTGAGCACTTGATCCTGAAAAGTAACGAGGTCAAGCGTTTGACTGAGTTGCTAGAGGCTGTTACTAAGGAAAAGATAAATCATCAGGAATTGTTACACAAGGAAAAACAGAAGAATGAACTTACTGAAGGAAGACTGCAAGAGAAGCTGAGAAACATCAAGATGTTGAGTAATGGTACAAAGGATCTGGAAAAATTGCTGTCTGTTGGAAAAATGGGAAATGATCACTGGGGTCTAGGATATAATGGTGGAAATCAGTTCAGAGAGACCAAGTTTGTTAAAGGACAAGGAAGTATGGGTGTTAATCATGCATCTCACAGACAAAGAGCTATGGTGCAGTCATCTCAAAGACCTGATTTTTTCTTAGGCTGTTGGTATTGTGGAAGACTAGGACACAACAAGTACTATTGTAGGTTGTTTCTCAACAAGGTGTCTTATCTTAAAAGACAGAAACGTGTGTTTAAGGATAACAAGCTGCGAAACAGAGCATGGATTCGTAAAGGTGACATATACTCAGAGATACATAAGGATGTTAACCTGAAAACAACACAACAAGATAATCAAATGGTTTGTCATGTGGCATTCTCATTAGAGAAAGATGCAATTGAAACTTCATGGTATTTCGATAGTGGCTCTTCACGAACTAAGACTGGAGTTCAAGGAAAATTAAATGAGTTTCAAGAAGTTTCAGCTGGCAAGGTGTCATTTGGTGATAGACCTAAAGGAAAAATCAGAGGCAAAGGAATAACAGGTGGGAGTGAGCCTGAACTCTTTGATGTTTATCTTGTTGACGGACTTAAGGTAAATTTGATCAGCATCAGTCAGCTGTGTGATGAAGGACTAGAGGTTACCTTTACCAGAACAACATGTAAGGCTGTTAATGACTTAGGGGTGATCAAGTTGGAAGGTCAAAGATCAAGTAACAATTATTACATGTGGAGAGATCGAAACAAATGTCTGAGTGTATCTCAATGGCCTGAAGCACAATTGTGGCATCAAAAACTTGGTCATTTAAACATGAGGAAACTAGTTAAACTGGTAAATCATGAGGTTGTTCGAGGTGTTCCAAGGATACAATCATCAAACTCATTTGTTTGTGGACCATGTGCCCATGGAAAACAAATTAGAGCATATCGCAAATCTGTTCCTAACGTCAAAACTACAGAACCATTAGCCCTTGTTCATATGGATATAACGGGCCCTATACAAGTAGAAAGCTTGACTTGGAAGAATTATATACTTGTGATTGTTAATGACTTCACTATGTATACATAGGTCCGATTTTTAAGAGAAAAAACTAAGACTTTTGAGAGCTTTAAAAGATGTGACTGGTGAGATTCAGGGGGAGAGGGTTACAAGAGGAAAACATATTGATTTTAAACAATTATCATCTGGACAACTATCTGATTCTATCATGTTTTTCAGCATTTGTATCGGTAGTAGAACAAAAAAATCATAAAGAAGCACTGACTGATGCTTTTTGGATATCAGCCATGCAGGAGGAATTGAGTCAGTTCAAGAGGAGTGATGTCTGGGATTTGGTTCCAAGGCCTGATAATGCAAATGTGGTTGGTACCAAGTGGATTTTCAAGAATAAGATTGATGAATCAGGAACTGTTGTAAAAAACAAGGCACGATTGGTAGCACAAGGGTATTCCCAGGTTGAAGAGATAGACTTCAATGAGACTCTTGCACCTGTGGCTCGTCTTGAGTCAATCAGGTTCTTGTTTGGAATGGCATACGCACTGAAATTCAAATTACATTGATGGATGTGAAAAGTGTCTTCCTAAATGGGATTCTACAAGAAGAAGTCTATGTGGAACAACCAAAAGGATTCGAAGACTCGCAACATCCTGAATTTGTATTCAAACTCAAGAAGGCACTGTGTGGTTTGAAAAAAGCTCCCATGGCATGATATGAAAGGTTGAAAACATTTCTTATCAATCAAGGCTATGAACAAGGATCAGAGGACAAGACGTTGTTCGTGCTAAAAGAAAACAGTGATCTGATCATAGTTCAGATTTATGTTGATGATATAGTCTTTGGTGCTACAAAGGACAGATTAGTCAAAGAATTTTTCAAAAGTATGACAAATGAGTTTGAAATGAGTATGTGTGGGGAGCTAACCTACTTTCTTGGACTGCAAGTGAAACAAACCGAGGATGGAATTTTTGTTACTCAAAGTACCTATGCAAGAAACCTGGTAACAAGATTTAGAATGCAAACTACCAAATATGTAAAAACTCCAATGGGAACCAATGACAAGCTATCACGAGATGAATCAGGTGAAGATGTGGATCCAAAGCTCTCCAGGGGTATGATTGGGAGCCTGCTCTATCTCATGGCTAGCAGACATGATCTGTGCTTTGCAGTGGGTATTTGCGTCAGATATCAAGGACAACCAAAAACGTCTCATTTAGCAGCTGTCAAGAGAATTATTAGGTATGTAAAGGGAACATCTAACTTGGGAATCTACTTTAAAAGAGATACAATAAGGAGTCTGGTTGGATACTGTGATGCGGACTGGACAGGCTCTTTAGATGATAGACACAATACAAGTGGAGGTTGTTTCTTCATGTGAAACAATCTGATTGCCTGGCATAGTCGCAAATAGAATTGTATCTCATTGTCCACGACAGAAGCTGAGTACATAGCATTGGGAAGCTGTTGCACACAACTCTTGTGGATGAAACAGATGTCTGCGGACTATGGTACGAGATCTAATTCTTTGCTAATCTTGTGTGATAATAAAAGTGCCATAAATATAGCTAAAAATCCAGTGCAACACTCTAGAACCAAACATATAGATATTAGACATCATTTTATCAGGGAGTTGATTGAGGAGAAACTGATTGCAATTGACCATGTGAGCATTGATTTACAACATGCTGATTTATTCACAAAAGCCTTAGATTCTAATCGCTTTATTAATTTGAGAAAAGCTATCGGTGTTTGTGAATTTTAGCTTGGTCAGCATGTGTAAGGAATATTTTATTTACATGTATATGAGCTACTGTTGTATAAAGTAACAAGAAATTCATAGGGTTGTTTGTGTCGTACATTGTGGAAAACAGCTGTATGTCATGCCGTTCTAAAATGATCAATGTCAATGGGCTATAAGTAATCATACCAGGAGGTCAAAGAGCTGAGAAGAGCTAAGTGATTGAATGTGATAAAAAAATCACATGCATATGTTGAGAAATCAAGTGATACATCTGCAACTCAATCACTCGAAATGATCGAAAAGAAAATCAATCGATTGAAAAAAATGAAATGACTCTTCAAAGGAAATTCCAGCTGCCTGGAGAATGATACTTGTGAACAACGACTTGCGATAAGATCAGAATAAAGGCATGACAGAGTGAAAATCTAGTCACAATGTCACCAAGCAGAGGTATGAACAACTGAAATAACCTCTTAATCAAGCTCGTGTCTGAATTGGTTCTGATAAATAGTTGGCTGAGCTGACTCACTCTTCTGTATTTTAAAGTTCCTCCATTGAATTGACGATGATCTTATATGATATGGTCAAATTGCATATATGGGCACTTATGCACACTCTCATGATTGAAATGGGTCATAAATGTGAACAAAATCAGAACAGTGATTATTAAGTGACATATATATTTATCTTGGATTCTATTGAACTGTTTGATGTGGGTTAAAGTGTCTTAGGCCCAAAAAGCCCATTTTAATAAGGAAAAAGAAGGTGAAAAGCAGTTGCGATTTTGAAGGGATACACTAAAAGGGAAGTTGA
The DNA here is from genome assembly GCA_900406425.1 of Iberis pinnata. Classification (NCBI taxonomy): domain Eukaryota; kingdom Viridiplantae; phylum Streptophyta; class Magnoliopsida; order Brassicales; family Brassicaceae; genus Iberis; species Iberis pinnata. The sequence goes on from OVBE01000172.1 coordinate 19,717, forward strand.
AAGGATAAGGGAAATCTAATTGTTCAAATTTACTTTTTACTTATTGCCTCGTTGTTGTTACCTTTTTCTCTTTGTTTCCATTATCAAGATTAGGTTTTTTACTTGCAAATCAAGATGGATAACTTGGGACAATTTCTCGGTGAACTTCAGAAGTTTTTTCAAACGGTTGGAGCATCTCAATCAACGACCCCAGTACCAACAAGATCATTCATGGCGGTTTCTTCCTCAACTGAAACAGAGTATCAAACTCCAATGCATGCAACTGATGATGCTTAGCCAGTTGAGAACGCTTGCCGGACGCTGTCAGTCTACCGACCACCATGTTACCAATTTGGGATTCCAAGCAGATCTCTGTTTACTGCAATAGAAGATGAACAATGACAACCCGGCGATTACATACCCACTGCTAATCAGGTGCCTGATTTACAGGAAGCTGAATCGACTCAGGGCGACGGAGCCCTTTCAACTGAACGAGTCCTGCCAGATGGTAAAGATGAACAGACACCTGTAGGTAATTAGGATTTTGTGCCAGTGTAACATGCTGATAATGCACGGATGAAAGACGTGACTAGAGATGAATCGGAAGGTGACGATGTGATGGTGGTTGGTGACACTCAGCCGTCTAAAAGAACATCAAGACTGCAAAAAAGGAAGGAGATTGCAGTCAAACAGGAGAATGAAGCAAAGAAACCAAGAAAGGAGACAAGGTCATATGATTTTGATCATATCAGGTTCACGGACAGAGCAGCTACACAAAGGTACTCTCTCATCTCTAGGAAAGAATTTCTGGAAGAAACCAAGGTAAATATGGTACTTGATAGTACAATCAGTGAATGGATATCCGAGGCAGGGCTATTGAGAACAATAACGAATCTGGGGGAGTATGATGAGGAACTGGTTAAGGAATTCTATGCAAATTTCCCTGCTGATTATGATGGTGAACAGGCTGTAGATGTTAGGGTCAAGGATTGGACTTATGTTTTCTCACCTTTTCAAATCAACTCTCTGTTTGGTCTGTTTGATGTTGACGATGTGAAGAGTCGCATTCAAGTTGTTGTAGTAACTCATGAAAAGCTAGCAGCATTCCTCAGTGGTGGATCAGTTTGCAAATGAACTGGCTTTTCGAGTGGACATGTGACGGATGACCTGCGTGAGCTCTACAAGATTTGTAGCAGAAATTGGTATCCATCCAAGAATAATGGATATATGCAGTTTAAGTGGGGGTTGGTTGTCTACAAGATAGGTAACAAGATCAGCTTTAACATGGGTAGTCTGATCTTCGAGTACATGGTGAATCATGTTAAGACCACTAATTCTAAGTTTTACCACCCATTCCCTAGACTGATCAACCGTCTGATTAACTCCCAGTATACTGCTATGCCACTAACACATGCTAAACCCATCACTCTTGCGGAACCCAGTACGATCAAGCCAGTAATCCGCAAGGAAAGCAAGAGGTCTACACTAGTCACAGCTCCTAAACAGAAGACTTTCGTGAATCGAGCATCAAAATCAAAGCCTGCTATCAAGACCAAGTCAAGAAGGGAGATGGTGATGTTTTCTATAGGTTGCGCAAGGAAATGCGAAGTGCTATTCATATGCTTGGGGATGCTTTGGCTGCATGTCAGTCTTTCTATCTCGATTATCTCATTGTCCATGATAGTCTTTAGGTGTTTTTGACATGATGTCACACAAGCAGGGGGAGAAAGTGGTGAAGACGACGAGGCAACTGACTCTGATTAGGGGAGACACATGATTTAGGGGGAGAAGAGAATAAGGGCTGTTGTTTTTCTGTTTTTTTTTTTGTTCTCTTCTTAAATGGCTCAAAACTATGTTTGTATGCCTGAACCTTTTGTAACCTTTTGATTAATTGCTTTACCTAACCTGGTTTAAGCTTGAAGGATCAGTCAGTTGATTTAAGCTAATGTGTCAGAATAATTGCAGTATAATTATCTGTATTTTGTGTGGAGTATCTATGTTTACACAGGAACTGGCAGTTGCTTGATTATGACATCAAGTCAAAAAGAGGAAGATTGAAAGTCTGCAATCAAAGAGCTGATGAAATCAGAAGACTGTTCCAGACTTGATCAAGGAGCTGATGGAATCATAGCACTGATGAAGACTGGAATCAATCAGCTGCTGGAATCAGAGGACTGATAAAGACTGGAATCAATCAGCTGATGAGGTCTGACATCAGGCGAAGACATGTTTCAGGATTCTTTGCATTGAAGCGAATATCGTGTGAAGAAGATCTTAAGAAGATATGACAATTAAGATCTCGAAACAAGATAAACGCTAAAGATAGAAGTTTGAGAAGATTTGATTCAAATATCAAAACAAGGAAAGAGATATCGTGAGAATATCTAGGGAGAAGATATTCAAGAATGGAAAGATAATTCTAGTGTGATTTGAGTATTAGGAAATATTCCTTAGGGTTTTGGGTAGAGTATACATAGAGAGAAAGTAATTATTAGGGTTAACACTTTTACTCTTTATTCTTGCTAAGGTTTAGCGATTCAATTCTCGAAAAACAGAGGGTTGATTCTGGTGAGTGTTCTTAAGGCTCTGAGAGGATCACGAGTTGAGTGATCAAGTAGGTTGTGTGTTTGTTAAACTTTTAGGTGACAATATAGTAGAGTGTAAGACTGTTAAAACCCATTTGGGTTGAGTCTTTTTAAGAAAGATCAAACAAATTAAGTTTAATAAAGGACTATTCGTTGTGTAAAACAAAACTTTGATTTGTTTATTATCCTCCATACATTATCATTCTTTTGTTGAAAAAAGAATAAGTGCCTTAAAGAGCTATTTCTGTGTTTTCTTATTAGATTAAAGTTCAGATCGTTTAATATGAATGCAAATTCTTTTTAAAATTTAGTTATTAGAGTGGCAGATTGCGACTCTAATATCGAAGTTGATAAGTAAAGTTATTGCTCTATTGAATTTTACGTAAACGAAAATTGTGGCTAGGGATTAGGAAGTATGAAAATATTGACGATGAGAGCCAAATGGTTAAAATTTCAAAACGCAATAGTACTTATCAGTAACGGTCTTTAACAAAATATGAAATAACAATATATATATGTCAGTAACGGTCTATTATAACTCTTCAATGTAAACGGCTCAGCTCCATTTGGTCTTTGATTCTATTACATTGTTATTTTAATTTACTTTTTTTATTTTCACCAAAAAAACTAAAAAACTATGTGAAGAAATCATCACTTCGAGATAACTAACTTGGTAACATAGTAATACAGAGGGAGAAAATCTATTTTTGTTGTTGCGCTGCATGGGCGAGTAAATTTGCAAGCATATTAGATTTTGTTCATAAGTAAATTCTTAAATATATTGTTCCCATTCAATTAATTTTGGCTCTTTATTTTATTTATAATGTTCAAAACTTACTAAAATTTAACATAAAAACTTTCAACACGAATCAAATATAATTTTCCTCAAACTGAGATACAAGTTAAATCGAAAATAAATGAAAAAATGATTTTCTTCAATCCAAAATGTCAAGGTCGATTAGCCTGATATCCAAATGGTGGGTCACAAAACGGACACAAAAGATTAGAATTCATAACACACATAATCAAATTAGTATTTGAATTCCTAGTTCCATGCAGAATGGTTATTATAGTGATGTAAAAACAATTGATAAATATTGCATTTTTTTATGAATAACGAACTGATAGTTAGAGGAAAGTAGAAGCTAATGAACGATAGTAGTTCGAGTGACTTGACAGAAGCGATAGAGACCTTAAGGTAAAAAATATCAATAAGTCTTGACATTGATAGGTTCATATAAGATTAATTAAATTACTTTTGCACCTAATGTCATATATGGCTGCTGTTGAATTATACAAGTTGTTTTTCTATTATAGTCTTATAGATCTCGCAATTTTAATAAATTATCATCGTTTTTGTTTTTGTTTGGCCTCCCATTATAGCTTTAGTATCAGACGTATGATGATTATTTAATTTTAATTGATTTTTGTTCATTCGTGAAATAATGTGTAGACGATAGTGTAAAGAGTATATTTATAGCAAAACTTATTGAAATCGGAAAACTTTTTTACTATTTTATAAGAAAGATATATAGGTATGTAAGTGTATCTTTTTCTTTTTTTTTTTGTTCAAAGTGATCTTTCATTCCAAGAGTTAAACAAAGTTTAATACAAATTGGTGGAGAGCATGTTTGCCAAAGCATATGCTTCACCATTCAAGATTCTGGAAATAAACTCGATAGAAAAATATGAAAAGCTTAAAGATAAAGACTTGATATCTTCTATTACTCTATAGATCTCTGCGATGATTTCCTTTGAAGTAAAAGCTTTTACCAAGGTTTGTGAATCTGATTCGAGGACCAGAGAGCTAATGTCAAGGGACCTAGCTTCAGGGGAGAATCTAGACAATAAAAATAATGGGTGCACATTTGGTGAATTATCGAAAGAATAGAAACATATATTCAATTTTAGCAAACGTCATTCAAATTTTAGCTGAAAAATTACTTATTATTAAAAGTTTCATGGGTGCATGTGCATCCCCTTCCACTCAAGTACCTTCGTCCATGCCTAGCTTGCATCAGAGCTTCACGAATGGCTAAACATTCTGCCATAAGTGGGGAATTTACAAACAATTCCACTTGTAATAGCCTTACACCATGAAACATTGTAGCTAAACCTGCTTTTTTTATTTGCCACACCATGAAGCATTTGTTTGACAATAATCGGTTGATTCAGGTGTGTTATACATTGTCGCAATAGTTTCGGGTCTAATATTGGTGTGTAGAGGTTGAGCCTCTTGCCACTCTCTTGCAGTTCGGATGGCTTTTCCTATCGTTTTCAATTCCAAATACACCTTGTTTTTAAAGATCTGAGCATTCCTCGCTAGCCACAAAAACCATATTATCCAAGAGCCTAGGTTTGTTCCGATTATACATGTGGGAGGAAGGCTGGGAAGTAAAACTAACTCCAACCAACCTGTGCTAAAAGAAGAGGATGATGCAGGTTGTGAGAAATTTAACAAAGAGGGCATCTCCCAAAATTTATTGGCGTAAGGACAATGGAAAAGACGTGTTGAATTGATTCCGGTAAACCACAAAGATTACACGCTAGGCTATCGATGATGGATCTGGACCAGAGCCTTTCTTCCACCGGCAGCGCATGGTAACAAGCTTTCCAGAGTAATATTTTCAGTTTATCTGGAATTTTCGTTGCCTAGATTACATAATTCCAGTGATAAAAGTCCAAAGTAAATCCCAATTTCAACTTTGAGTTATACATAGCAGAGAGATACCCAGATTTGGTTGTATATATACCGTTTGTGGATTTGAACCGTATAAAATAATCAATAGCTCCAAATTTGTTCGGTTTTAGGCTTAGTATGTAATTTTCCCATCCTGCAAGGTGAGTAGATATCTTTCCCTTATCCCATTCCAAAGTTTTAGGTTTGAAAAGCGATGAGACCACCATGTTAGTATCTGAAGCATTGACAGGGCCCATTGGTCGTCTTGTAGAGGAGTGATCCAACCAAGAATTTGACCAAATTTTGATTTTGTTACCATCTCCAAGAGCCCATCCCAAGTTCTCCTTTAAAAGATCTCGCCCAATGATGATACTCCGCCAATCATGAGATGAATTGGAAGGAGCGACGCAATCTAAAAACGATTCTTTGAAGTAATACTTTTCTTGTAACGTTCGAGCGAGTAATCAATGTGGATCTTTTAATAAATGCAAACTTAGTTTAGCGAGCATGGCATCATTGAAACACGAATATCTTTGAAACCAAGCCCTCCTAGCCCTTTAGGCCTAATTATCTTGTCCCAAGCTATCCAAGCCATTTTCTTTTGATCATTTCTAATGTCCCACCAAAAGCACGTAAGTACCAATTTGATTCGGTTGCATAGAGATAGTGGTATCTTAAAGCATAACATTGTGAAGATGATATTACAGATAGGACACTCTTTAAGAGCACTATTTTACCAACTGAAGAGAGAAATGTGGAGGACCAAGAGAGCCTTTTGTCGAATTCTATCCATAATGCTCCTAAAGAGATCTCTCTTTTTTCTTCTGAAGAATCCCGGTAACCCAAGATATTTCCTAAGTCCTCCCTCTTTTGTTATTAAAAGATCTCTTTTAACTCTCTCTCTTTTAGGGTGGAGGGAGCTTTCCTAGAGAAGATGATTGCCAATTTTTGGACATTGACTATTTGGCTGGAAACTCTTGAGTATTGGTTTAAGATATTCTTGAGAGCTTCCATACTTTGCTTGTTTGTTCGGCAAAAGAACATTGTGTCATCTGCGAATAGAAGATGATTTATCTGCGGGTTATTCCGGTAAACTTTGGCTCCTTTTAGTTCATTTTTCCCTCTTGCGTTCTTCCAAAGTCGCGATAGTACTTCACTACAAATGATGAAGAGGTATGGGGAGAGAAAATCTCCTTGTCTAATTCCTCTCTTTGGGAAAACTTTTCCTTTCGCCGATCCATTCAATAAAAAGAATAAGATATTTGTGATATGCATTAGGATATCCATTGGATCCATCTTTGGTGAAAACTAAGTCTTTTAAGCACTAGTTCGATAAAGTCTCACTCAACTCTATCGTAAGTCTTGCTCATATATGTCTTTACTGCCATTGAACAATACTTAGAAGCTTTCAAATTCTTTAAAAAGTGCAGCACTTCATGAGTTATCAACACATTGTCTAAAATAAATCTTCCTTTGAAAAATGCGGATTGATTTTCCAAGATGATTAGATTAAGTGGAGGTTGGAGTCTTCTTTCTAGTAGTTTTGAAATGATCTTGTAGTAACATTGCATAAAGCAATGGGACGATAGTTCGATACCTTTCTCGGCCCATGAACCTTGGTTATGGGAAAAATTACAGAAGTGAATGAAACATTGTCAAGACAGGCAGTATACCTGAGTTTAAGAACTCTTGAATCTCAGAAGTTAACTTATCTCCCATCACTTCCCAGTTTGATTGGAAGAAAGATGTCGAGAATCCATCCGGATCGGGCGTTTTGTCCGGGTGAATAGAGAAAAGTGCTTCCTTCACTTCTGTAACTTTTTTTCCCTGGTGAGGAGAGCATTATTTGTATCAGAGACCTTAGGTAATAGTGCTTGAGATATAATTTCATCTCTGTTCTCGCTGGTCGAGGTAAAGAAGTTTGAGAAATACTTGACTATCACATTCAAAATATGTTCATCTTTAAAGTGTGGTTGTCCAGCCTCGTCTTCTAAGACCGTAAGATTATTGATTGCTCTTTTTCATTCAGTTATGGCGTGGAAGTACCCAGAATTACGGTCTCCTAGACATAGCCATAAGAGCCAACTCCTTTAGCACCAATAGGCTTCCTCGTCTTTGTAGGCAGCTCTCAGTTCTTTATTGATTAAATTGAAACTAGCCTGCGAGACATCAGCACTTTCCATTGCTTCATTAAGCTCAATTTTTTTTCCTTAATCAACACTTTATTATTTCTTCTTTGTTCATTGTGCCATGTGATTATAGCAATTTTTGAAGCAGATATGCGATGTTCAATAGATTGTGTAACTGTTGAGTTCCAAATTGGAGCTAAAATTTCTTTAATTTCTTCATTGTTACTCAATGTTCTATCGTACCTAAGCAAGCCCTTCCCTCTTTGTTTTTCGTATCAAAGTGAGTAATTACCAGTTTGTGGTCTGGTCCCTCAAAGTGTAAGTACTCGCATCTACTAGATGGGTAATCTTCAAAACATGAGTTGTTTGCCATAGCTCTATCTAATCGACATTAGAAAAATTGATCATTACGTGTCCCTCGCCAAGAAAGTGGATTTCTGGAGTGTTTGTTATATCGTTAAAATCTCCGGTTACAAACCAGGGATCTTCTCTTATGCTCGCTGTATCTATAATTTTTTCTAAATCAGCCTGCGGTTAGCTTTGTTCGGATCTCCGTAAACAAGCGATACATAACAAATCTTTCCTTCATTAATTAAACGAGTGTCAATACAATTCTTATCTACTTGAAGGATTTCAAGAACAGCATATGGTTTCCAAAATAAAGTGAGGCCACCACTTCCATGGCCTTGAGGTGGGTGCAAAACATTGTATGAAAGCCCAGCCCCTCTAATTTCTCGAGTACATACGAATCAGAGTTTTTAGTCTCCGAGAGGAAAAAACGTCAGAAGCAAACATTCTTGTGATCTCCTTAAATCTTAGAACTGTCAAAAGATTCTCCAGCCCTTGACAGTTCCATGCCATAATTTTTAAGGAACAGGATTGGATGGACTTTGAAAATCCATTCTCCATTTTGAGATTGCCGGAATAATAGCATTTGATGGGTTTACGGTGTTTATCGTGGCCACTGGATTTTTTGCTGGTGAGGCTGCACCAGTCTTGTATTTTCTTCTTGGTGATATCTTGATTTGAGAGACAGCTCTATTTTTTATGCTAGAAATCGACACAAACTTAGAATCTGAGGTCTTTCCTTTATCCAATAGGGGTCTCCCTAGCCTTTTTTTTTCGGGGTACGACCAGCAAGAGATGAGTTTGAGGCTTAAAGCCTTTGAGATATTGGGATCGTCTCTGGGATGTTTGTATTCTTTGGGGGGGGGGGGGGGGNACTGAATGTTGTGGTGTAAGTTTGGAAAGGGCTACTCTTGTTGCTTCTTCAAATTGACCATTCACTTCAGCCTATCTAACTCGTTCTCTTCTTGCAGCACTTTCGGTGGGATCACTACATGAGATGTATTGGTCCAAGACTTCATTAACCATTTCAAAATCTTCTCTCGGCTCTTATTGGGAAATAACAAGGGATACACCCCTTCCTAGTTCTTTAGTGTGAAGTTGTTCCTCTTCCCTATGGTAATTATCTCGAGACCTTAGAGAGTGGGATTGATTTTTAGGTGAACCTCTTGCTCCAATACCACCATTAGGTATATTTCGATGATGAAGTGGATTCGAATTTGATTATGAGGCTGATGAGTGGTGTTCCCCAATTTCCACCCATTTCTCCTTTTGATACCGAGAATAAGGAGAGAATCTTTGATGCTATGCTCCAGAGCTCTTACGATGTGTATCTTCATATTCGCAATGCTTAGATACTCTTTTCTGAGTCCTATTGTATTCTTGGGATAGGTTCCTGGAGTTAGATCTGATAGTATTCGGCTTCTCTGATAAGTTTTGTCTGTGATGGACATTCAAACGTTGGTATTATCTTATATCAGGAATTAACTCATATCTTACCTGACCAGAGTCACCTCTAAAACCGGAGTTGAGGTGAGGGCCCGATACTTGAATTCCTTAAGATAATTTAGTAGCTTGATGATCAAGAACAGATACGCTTGGGAAAGAACTAACTTCATGGTCCAGTCTAAAGCACCAAGAGCAGTGTTTTCCAATTTTTCATAAAATAGATTGACTTTTCTTTCTTCTCGCGAAGCAAATTCGACAATAGACGTCATCATCAAGGAGAGGAGCCCATTTACGTGGACCTTCATTTTCGTAACTGTGTATGATATATCCACAATTTCAACCCAACCTATATCATCTCCCAGATTGCGGAGCATACGTTCGAGCCAGTGTTGGATTGGTAAGCCCTGGACTTTGATCCAAAAAGGGAATAAGGATGGGGACATGCTAGGTTCTCATATCTGGAGAATAAGCATCCACCTTCCAAAGTGAAAAGGTCTGTTATCAAGAACATATTGTAGGTTTTTTTTTTCCAGAATTGAATTGTAAGAGAAAGCAGCCATTTCCAAGATCAACTCCAATTGGTTTTGTATCTGTTTTCCAAAACACTGCCATGTAAGGAATCGTTGAGCTTTTGGATTTGTGACTCTACCCATGAGAGTAAAGGCATGATTTTTTTTTATCAGCTCTGAATTGACCTCCTTTTCTACATGTGCACGAACTATGCCACTCCTTGAAGGCTCATAAGTATCTAGGATGATTTTGCCTTTCTAAGCATAAGTATGTTTCTTAGCCATTATGTGATAAATCAGTAGATTCCTGTAAAAGAAATTCCTTGTTCGAGAGAACTAAGGTACAAATTCACTCTCAAAGAGCGTTAAAAGTGGTACAAGGTGCTTTAAATGTCTTCCTCTACAGAGGGGAGTAAGTTATGAAACAAAGAGAGAGTAAATGCAACGAGTAAAAGGAATCCCTGCTTTTTCCATTCCCATAAGATCTTTTGAGATATAGAGTAAATTCTTTCATCTTGAGTCTGTACCTTAGAGTGATAAGTTCTTGACCGGGAACAGAGAAAAAGAAAGGTCGGGAAAAGAGATTCCGGTGAAAACTCCGGGAAGCAGGGTATAAGGGTACCGGTAAAGGTTCTATTTTGGGTAAATATATTCAAAAGAGGTATTTCTTTCAGCTAATTAAAGCTAGCATATACCAAATTAGTGAAATAAAGTGTAGAGCCGAGGTGAGAAGTTGACATGAGGTGAGAGGTGTTGGGATTCGGGCCTGGGAGAAAACAAATACCCTCTCTCACTAACATCTCTCTATAATTATGTAAGTGTATCCATATCAGTTTTTTTAATAAGTATTATCTCCATGCCACGTAAACTAATTTTTTAAATCATCCTCACATCAAATATTTAGTTTCTTAAATGAGAGACATCAACTTTTGAACCTTAAGAAACCAAAAACATAACCTAGAATTTATTCATAATCGGAATAGAAAAGATGAGAAATATCATCGGAGAAGAGTCTAAAAGAGCAGGCAAGCGCTTGAGAAGACCTCAGACCAGTCTTTAATATAAAAGAAGGGATCGATCCACTCTTTTCTAGAAAAAATTAAACCCGAAGCGATGAGTTTATAAACAAAACCGAAAAGAGAAAACGACATCCGCATAGAGCCAAACACAAATCCACACATCAGCCACACCAAAAGCAAACACAACCATAAAGACATCGATAAAAATCATACCAGCCTATTACCCTACAACCACACCACCAAAGCAACACCATCCAAAACAAGGAAAGCCAACCAGCCAGAACAAGACTAGTAATAATTAAAAGAGTAATACTCACATTCGACTATTACAAAAAAGACCAAGCTGCTTACAAATTCCATGAGCTCACCCACTTTTTCTCTCATTCTTTTCTTTCTCTCTTAGCAGCCCTAAGTTTTCCTTCTCCGCCAATTGCTTTTCTTTTACGCATGAGACATATCTACAAGCCGCCGACATCGCCTGCTTCCTCTCTTCCCCTTTTATTTTTCTCTTTTGCTTCATTGGTTCTTCTATCTCCTCTAAGACTATAGGTTGTTGTTGCTCCTTTCCACAAAAACTCTGCTTTGAAGGATCTGGTTGGTCCTCTCGATTGTGGATGTGTGCGACTTCCTCTCCTTAGGCGGTTCAAGTAGGGTGTTGGCTCTTTTTCGTTGTTGGTGGTGTTCTATCTTCAAATCTAAGTTAAATCTAGGTCTTGGAAGTTGTACCGGGAAGGCAGTTGGTTTTTTCATACATCATTGGCTCTCTCGAGAGTAGTCTCCGCTCTTCTGTGTTTGCTCATATGGGTTCCGCTTTTGGTGATACTTTTCTAGAGGGATTCTGAGATACCACTTGGGTGTGGGTGTCGGTAGGCATGAAAATGGGGTGAGTTGGTTTGGTAGTCTTTAGTGGTCCCTTTATTAGTGGTCGAATATCTCAATTGTTCCTTTTTCTAGATTTCTGAGAGCCTAGGTGCGTGTGGGCTTTAGGCACAGCGGTGGCATAGTTTCTATTTGGGTCGCCATAATTTTGATATGGTAGTGGTCATCTTGCTATGATCTGGTCGTTCCCTTGGGATTATAAGATTCTTATCTTCACTCCAATTTAGCCTTCTTCTTTTTCTACAGTGCCAGCTCCTTCTCGCTATGTTGGTTATATGATCTCATTGTTAGCTTATGTTTTGGAAACCTTGGAAGGTCCATGTGGTTCATTGTTTGATGCTTTCTGGCTCCAAGGTTTGGCTAGTGGTGTTGCTCTCCCAATGGGCCTCGAGTGTCACTGTGAGTTTCGATTTTGTGGCTTGTGGTTTGTCTTGCAACTTGGTCTTTCTTCTCCGAATTTGTGGTTTCCTAAGGAAGCTTCGCGAGTTGGTGGTTTTACCATTGTTGTATTTTGCGTTTGGAGATGGCTACTCTCACTGCGGGCCTAGCTTTGGTCTCCTAATTGGTTTTGCTTTCTTAGTCACCAGTGTTGTCTATTGAAGGTTTTGGTGGTCTTGCTTGTTCGTTTTTGCAAGTTTTTTTGAGTTTTTGAAGCGGATGTTCTTGGTTCTGCGTTTGGTTGGTTTGAAGGTGGTTTTCCGCGTTGTGGCTATTGACAGTGTTTCTCTAAAAGTTTTAGTTCTTAGTTTTCGTGCAAGTGGTTGAAAGCTTTCTTCTTTGCCATCTTTGCGGATTTCATTCTCGTCCTCTCCCTTATTTAGGTGGTCCATCTACTGTTTTTCTTTTTTTGTAGTTTATTTTTCGGTCTTTCCACTACTAGTTTTCCTTGTAACTATGTTAAATTCAAAAATGGTATAAAATCTTAAAATTGTTACAAAAAAAAAAATCACAAACTCATTCTTTTGTGTTTTTTTTTTTTTTATCTTTAAAGATTATTATTTCTCTATGATTAGTTCTATTTAAAGAGATTATTTTTCGTGTGAAATCTTGATGTGATGAGGTTGGTGAAGGTATGACGATTAAGGCGATGACGTTGTGACCATAATATCAGTAGTTGGGTGTTTTGCTTTCCATTTTTATAAGCTTGACACATCAAATCTTTCCACCCACACTCATTTAAATAATTCTTAGTCAAACTATACTAGAACACAACATGTGCATTTTGTATGATATCACCTTTGTCAAAATGTTTGCATAATTGTCGTTTGTATTGATTTTGGAGAGCTCTGAATCTTGTTGCTCGATTGTTTATCTAAGCTTGTGATATCAAACATCGAGGCGCTTTATAGGTGAATGATACATTGAATTCTTGCTAAGATCCATAACACTATAACTTTCATAATGAATGATGTTTTATTCTTTTCCGAAAGCCTAATTATTGAAGAAAGCGATTGAAACACACAAGTTTTATTCTAGCATCAACAATGAAAATACACTCAACTTTAGTTGCTGACGATGCTACACACTTGTGCAAATTAGATCATTATGAAACAGTTCCCCCTACTATAATAACTTGAACTAGATTTCCAACTATCAAAATCTCCCACCATGTCAAAGTTTGTATAATCTTCTTATATTTGCTATGCTCCATTGTAGCATAAACGTAGCTAAGACGTTCCTTTCAAATGTGGTAGAATTCATTTGACAGTTTTTCAAGGGTGTCTTCCTAAACTAGATAAGTACTTTCTCTTATTGTCGATAATGTGAATGATATCCAGTCTTGTACACATCATCACACAGGTCAAACTTCCTACTCTTAAGAGTATGACAGATTTTTCATCATTTTATTCCCTTTATTAGAAGATGGACAACTTCTCTTACTTGAATTGAAGTGATTTGTTAGTGGAGTACCTACATGCTTAACATTTTCCATGTTGAACCTTTTGATTACACGTTGAACTTATTAGATAAACCTTACTTCAAGTTAATCTATATTCGAGATTCTCTATTTTTGATGAACAACACAATAAATTTTATTTCTCTAATTTATTCATATAAACCCCATATTTTGATGGCTTTCTTACAAGAAAGCAACTTCAGCATTTTTTTCTCTTTATGTTCTTCCTAAGTAGATGAACAATATTCAGTTCTTAACCAATTTTTATAATATGTATTTATATAATTTCGTAGAATTATAAACTATGAAGATAAAAGGTTTAAGAATTCATTGCATCTTTCTATATGTTTTAAACGAAATCTTCCTCAAAACAACTTTTATTTCTCCTCAAAACAAGTTGGATTAACTATCCACGTTCAAACCGGTTAAAAATAGAAAGTTAGTTTATTAATATATGTTTTATATTATAAAAGAAAAGTTTATGTCATTTTTTCTTTACCAATATAAAATATCAATTATGTGGAGCAAAAGATCAGGCTAGTGGCTTTTGACATCAAATATTCATTGTCCGTATAATCAATATATGCAAGTAAAGGACAAAATAATCTAGTCAATGATTCGTGACGACATGTAGTAAATGAAGAGTAAATTATTAAATGAAAAAGTTGCTAAATAGAAATTTATATCTTAGGTAATTTGAAAATAAGGTCTCTTTTAAATTCATTGGTATTTATGTACTTTTACCCTATAAGCTTACTATCATATCCCTATAATTAATTTTAGATAAACTATTTATAATTGTATATATTAATATTTTAATAATTATATTATTCTAATATTTATTTTATAAAAGTTAATACTCTAATCAATTTAGGGAAAGTAAAATTTCTACCTTATTAACCTAGGTAATTCTCCAAACGCAGTTGTCATCATACGACAACTACTACTGAAGTTACAGAAGGTGACTTTTTGGTAGTCATTTTCCGGCGATGATTCAAGGCTATTTCATATTATCCGGCTAGGACGTCAAGGCGAGTCGGGAGTTAGCAATCCTAAACTTCGGCGGATCTCCACCACTCGTCTAGATCAGATAATTTCTTGATTTCAAAATCTTCATCTTGTAGTTATATTCGTTTTGTATTTGAATATGTGTATATGTTTGGGGGTTCTCGTTTGTATCTAGTGAGTTCAGTCATATTTGGGTGGTTTTCGTTTTTATACTAAATTCAGGATTTTCATCTTATTTTCTAATTTCTTATAGCATGTATTAATTCAATTTTCTGGCGGTAATGAAATAGGTAAAGCCCAGTTTTCCGGCGATGAGAAATTCAGATTCTGGCGAGGTGATGTGAATCAAAATATGTTCTCAAATTTCTTGAGGTAATTGAACATGTGAAGCCCAATTTGTCTTCATGTAAATAGTCTTCATCCACAACTGGAACTTCATAATCTAAATTATCAATTTCGATGCTCCTGGTTTTTTCATGTAGAGCATCATCACACACAAATACATCTTCATCAATCATAGGCATGATAACCAAAATAGGAGCTACTTCATGTGAATCAAGATCGTTCATAGTTGCATTTGTTAAAGTCACATAAACCACAGATGTGCACATACACATTCATGTCAATGTATTTATACATAAATGTACTTTTACATTTTATAAGCACAATATCAATGTAATATCACGTATGTGTAGGAGTAATGAAATGTAGGATTAAGTTTATTTATATAGGTAACAATCAATGTAATACTCTTTATTACAAAATTCTCATATAAAAAAAAAGGAAATTATGGAATGTGAGTCTTACAAAATTTCCATATCAAAAAGATAATTACAGAATGTGCATAATATTCATAATTATAAGATTAAAAATATATTAAAAATAATTATTCACGGATTTTAGAAAAAATATATCAAAAAGAATGAATCACAATATTTGAACACAAATTTAGTTCATGTGAATTAATTTCATTCACGTATTCAATTACCATTCACATAAACAATGTATGTGCATATATTTGCTTCATCTAAATAATACCCATTCACATATACACCTCTGCAAAAAAATTTGAATGAACGTGCTTAACAATCTGCCTAAATCTGTTAAAATCTTGGAATAATGGTGTTGCGTAATTAGATCTAGTATTAACGTTGGTAATGTAATGTTCCTTTATATGGTAAATATTTAATGATTTAAGAATTATTACACAATTTTCCATTTTAAACAAAAGCTAATTATGGTATATTTCCATAATATTTTTTAACCGAAAAAGTAATAAACATACTAATCAAATAAATATTTCATTTTTTAAGTTATTAAAATAAAAATTCATAAGGGTAGTTTTAGTATATTTTTACTACTTACCAAAAAAACTATCAAATTAACAAATAACGCTTCCTAACCAACCTATTACAGTTAAAAATGGGAGAGAGATGAAGAATAATATATCAAATTTTATTATTCTCGTTAAACTCTCTATACAACATTAATTAGCTTATATAAGCTCAATTAACAAACTAAACAACTTATTAATAAACTCCTAACTATCTAGTTTAGTTAAACCAAAGTAAACCAAACTAATTGAAGGTCAATTACATCTAATGCAACAAGTTCGAGACAGATAGCGCAAAACTCGTTTCCATGATCCAGTCCCCAGAGCGATGGCCAACTTTTTTAATTGGTTGCAAGACTTCAAAGTTCTACAATCATCACTCTCTTCCTTTTCTATTTCATTTTTACCTCGTTTATGTAATAAAAAAGCAGACAGTTTGACACGATCAGCGAGAATCTCTCAAGTTGATCGCACCTTTGTAGGTTCGTCCCTCCCCCCTTATTGGGCAACTATTCGAGGAGTTTTTAATTAATTAATTATAGTTCGGTTGAAAAAAAATTACATCTAATACAACTATGTTTCCAAATATTGTTTAAAAAACTACCTAAAATACTCTTATTAAATTAACCATGGTTCGAACCATGCCGCTCTCAGTTGGGAGAGAACTATCTAAACATTAGGTTATGACGGAAAAAAATCAGGTCATGTTGTTAAAGAGAAACCATACGAAAAATATTTAAAAGTTATCAATTGATAGTCCAGTGTAATTCCAAATACATTTATATTTTTGTCAGAAAGCATGACGTTCTGAGTCGTTCTTATTAATGAACATTTCATTACTTAGACGACGGAATATATACATCACCTATTGTTTTTGCATGCATGTTTTTATCCACACATGTAACGTGGCTGCTCCAAGTATTTAATTAGTTTTTCGATTATCTTGGGGGAAATTGATTATATATGAACAAACATTTTATTGTCAACTATTTCACCAGACTAGTGTAGGCGCAAAGAAGCAATAGTGTTGGCCTCTCAAATAATATAATATATATCAAAAACTCAAATTAATCTGTTTATTGTCGATTAATTTTAATTTAGAATATTAAGGGGCTAACATAAGGTGTTCATCCAAAGTCCAAACTGAAGTTGATCTGGCCCAAAATGGTGTGATTGATTTGTCTTGGAATTGGTCCAGTTCATTATACCTAAAACTAATAAGATATTGTTGCAATTGATGGTTAGACAAATCAATATTGCGAGATAATGTGTGAAAATATCTCATATCTGGATTAAAAAGAACTTATAATCTTATTATATAAAACAGAATATCTGATAATTATAACTCACCAGATGATGATATGTGTTAGGTTTAACTTCAATGAAGGTGACACGTGTCAAATATTTTTGGAAATAAAAAACTAAAAGATTAAATAAGAAACTATTAAAAATAGTTTGAAAAAAATAATAATACGTAGATTATCAAAAAAAGAAAACATCAGTAAAAATGTAAAATATTAAAATAGAAAAATTAACAATCATATATACTTTATTATATAAATTATAATATATTTAATATGAATAAGACAAATAATAAATGTAACTTATGACAAAAGATAAAAAAAAGTATTTTATTAAAAATAAATGGGATATTCTCAAATACACCACCAAAAACTAGGTTTATTCCAAAAATACCACACACTCCCAAAAGTTCCAAAAATACCACATTTTTTTCCAAAAATACCACAAAAATGTTTTTGTTCCAAAAATACCACAAATTTTGAAATAGCTTAAAAACTTCAAATTTAAACCCTAAAACCTCAAAATCAAACCCTACCCCCTTCAAAACTAAACCCTAAACTCTATTTAGTGAACCCAAACAAAAAAAATTAAATTCTAAACCCCTAAAATTCATTTTTTATGTTTGTGGTATTTTTGGAACATTTGAGAGTGTATGATATTTTTAGAACTTTTGGGAGTGTGTGGTAGTTTTGGAATTTGAACTTCTTTTGATAGTGTTTCAAGAAATTTCTCAAAATAAATTTATTAATACATTTATTACATAGATTTTAAAAATAAATTAATTATATGAATTTTAATGATACAAATTATTAATTTTATAATCAATTTTTTTTTCCCGCATATTATGCGGGGTAATATATAATGGACATAAACCAATAAATTGATTACTAACTGATTTTGTGTTAGAAATCAAAATTAACATGAAACAAATCTCCAAAATGGGATTTCAAGGACGAAACGAGCGGATTGTGTTGGCCCGCTGGACTGTCGATGTTGGGTCATTAATGGGCTTACACTGGACTCATATTTACTTAACGGGTCAAAACCCTTACGAATTGTAGTCTGCTCGATTTATTTAAAATGAATAAATTTTGAAAGGGGAAATCAAATCGTCATTACTGCCTTCTCAAATCTCGAAGTGCAGTGGAGGCGCAACGGTCACTTTGCAATTATCTGAATTCTGAATCATTCTCTCAAGAAAAGATCGATAGTTTACAGTCAGGGAAGGGGAAAAAATGGTGACAAAGCGAAAAGAAATTGTGGAGATATCACCAGATCTGTGGGAGACGACTAAGAAATTGAAAACGAAGACTAAGAGGAAAAAGAAACTTACCCAGGAGGAAGAAAAAGGAACACCTATTAGAGGTATATTTTGTCTTAAAACAAGACAAGATATGAAGATTTTCGACGATAAAGAAGATTGCTTTATCCTCGATTTTGATCCCGACGATGACTCGTTTGACGCACGGAAGCTCTCCTTTGCCAACAACACTGAAGGTGATAACGAGGTGGAGATTGTCCACGAGAAAGGCCAGGTTTGGTTTTAGTGACTCTTGGGTGTTTTTGAATTTCCGTAAATTTCGAAGCTTTCCAAATCAATTTTGTAAAGATTGCTGATTTAAGGTTTATGTATCTTGTTGATTGAAAATGGTGTTACAGGTGGCTTGTAGAGATTTTCCACATCCAAGACATCTCTGCTCGAAATACCCATTTGGATCCACTAATCACGCAACACATTGTAGTCAGGTAAGATAGATTTATTGAACTTGTTGACGACTTCTTCTTTGATGTTTTGAAGAACTTGTTTGTTTATAATTTAAGACAGAATGTAAGAAAAATGTTCTAATGTTTTTGTTTCGAATGTGTAGTGTTATTGTTATGTCTGTGATTTAGCTGCACCATGTCCAAAATGGAAGTCTGGTCGTGAACCGCATTGTGAAGCATTAGAGAATAATAGGTGGAAGTTGTTACGGAAGTTACATCGCACTGTGAGACATTAGGTGGAAGCTTTATGCTGCAATCTCGCCTCCAACAATTACAAGACTTGTGATGAAATTTGGTTAGCCAAAGGCAAAAAAAGCTGTGAGATTGATGAGTATTGTAATGCGAGGAAATAATGCTCATCTTGAGCTAAATGATTAAGCCTCTTAAATTTCTTTTTAATGAAGGAGTTTATATCAATTTCCTTCCACCAAACCGATTTCCATTATTCTCCTCCTTTATGGAAATCTTTATGTATAATCACTCAGAAAAGTTCTAATCTAATAAATTTTGGTTGACAAAAAAAAACGAAGTACAAATGTAAATGCAAGTGGAATGAAATGGAAAAATTACCATTTTATTCGTGAAGTTACCCGAAAACACTAAAATAACCTTGAACTATCACGAAAGTCAAATTAAACACCAATAATGTTTGACTAAGCCAAAGTTAAGTTCATATATAATAATTCATCAATTTAATTTTAGAAAGCTAAGTTCATATATAATCAATTTTAATGAAGAAATAAAAAAAATTTCCAACTTTAGTTTTGCTAATATATATAGGAGATATAGAAAATCACTCTTTCATCAATTTTCTAGACTTTTTAAATTAAAAATTGATGAAAGAGTGATGTTCTATATCCCCTATATATATTAGCAAAATAATTAAATTGATGAACTTAGTTTTTTTAAATTAATGGAAAAATTTGTTTATTTCTTCATTAAAATTGATTATATATGAACTTAAATTTTTAAAACTAAATTGATGAATTATTTTATTTATTTTTTAGGATTTTTTAATTTTTTAATTTTTTTGAAATTTTATGATTTTTTATAATTTTTTGAAATTTTTATAATTTTCTGAAATTTTCTGATTTTTTATAATTTTCTGAAATTTTTATTATAATATTTTTAGTTTTTTATAAATTAAATTGATGAGTTACTTTACTTTTTTAGGTTTTTTTTAAATTTTTTTATAAAATTTTGAAATTTTTATGATATTTTATAATTTTTAAAAAAAAATTCGAATTTTTTATAATTTTTTAATTAAAATTTGAATTTTCTGTTAAAAAAAGTCAACGGTCAACGCCGTTAACTTTTTCGTTAGAAAAAACGGCGGAAAAGACGGCGTGTAAGGCGGCTGTCATCTTCAGGGTTTTTTATGCGATTTTTGATAAATTGAAGGTTAAAAGTGCTAGTGGTTCCATGTCAATGTTCAAAGTGTTAGAAAATGATATTCTGAAGGTTTTTTATGCGATTTTCCCAATTAATATCATTATTTTGTTGATTAAACCAAATTAGAGATGATGTTATCTCAGTTAGCGGACGTCCGTTAGTTTCTCGTTAACCCTAAACGACGTCATTTTCAAATTATAACAAACGATGTCGTTATGTCAAGAAAAATGCCACAAAAAACCTGAACTTTCAAATTTAGGCCATAAAAACCTCCAACTTTTTATCAGACCATTCTAATCTCAAACTTTCTAACATATGCCATTTTAGTCTTAAATTATGATTGACCGACCATAATTAGATTCCAAATTAGTCAACTTTTAATTTCTTTTAACACCTTTAAACTTAAGGTTTTTTCAACCATCTAAAATGTAAGGTCTATAAGATGTACAATAGTAAAAGCTTCTTCATACACATTGTTTTAGCTTCTATTGGTTTTATTGTGATGTACAATAGTCAAAGCTTCTTCAGACACATATTTTATCTTCCCTATTTCTCATTATTCGAAAATTGTTAAATTGTCAGTAAACTTTATTCACAACATGGAGATTACAGTGTAAGCAAAAAACTATTTCAAATCGTATAAAGATACTTGTAATTAAGAATCATCAAAAGATGAATGTGATAATATTGAAAATTAGAGATTCTCAAGAGAACAAAAAGGAGATGAGAAATCAGAAAAAATGAGAAAATAATCAGAAGAAAAAGGAGGTTGGAGATGAACAAAGGATGAAAACATTTAGCAGATCAGGGACGCTACTCTCATAATTTCATATATGATCATTCGACGTCGTTTACAAAGCTAGAAATACGATTAAATACTAAGACAAAGGTAATATTGCAGGTTGGGCTTCCCTTTCCATGCTCAATCACGTAAGTCCAACCCAAGCCCACATCTTCTCTTGCAGACATAATAGAATGTTGAATACACTTATCTATTAATTGATTTCGTATGACATGTCCAATGGCTTGATTTCAAAATTGGAAGCACTATAACTATTATGATTCCAGTCATGGAATCACAATAAATAAATAATTAAGAACACGAGACTAAATAATGTTACAACTCTGAAGAATTGTTAGAGTAATTCGGTTCGGTCAATCATAGTTTATGATTAAAATGGCATATATTAGAAATTTTGAGATTAAAATGGCCAAATAAAAAGTTGATGGTTTATATGGCTTAAATTTGAAAGTTCGAGTTTTTTGGCATTTTTCTGGATAAAATAATGTTGTTTGTTATAATTTGAAAACGACGTCGTTTAGAGTTAACGAGAAACCAATGAACGTCCGTTAATTGAGATATGTCATCTCTAATTTTCCTTAGTCAACAAAATAATGATATTAATTTGGCTTAGTCAAACATAGTTGGGGTTAATTTGGCTTTCGTGATAATTCAAGGTTATTTTGGCGTTTTCGGATAACTTCACGAATTAAATGGAAATTTTTCCGGAATGAAACTATACATTTAGGTTTTGAAAAATTCAAAAATAGCGTACTTTAAATTTTTGCGGAAGTAATTTTTATAACATTATTTACTTTGTTTACTCATTTATCTAGTCCGGTTATCAGATTTCTCCATAACAGAAAGAGTAACATATATGTTCTTCGGAAATGGTTGATTTAGCGCTGGGTAGTTAAGTTTGTTACCAAATAAATAATTTCTTTTTATTTGGAATTTTTGATTAGATATCTTATTTCATTGATAATTTACAATTTTCACTATAGTCAAGGCAGTTCTGAAGACGTGTAGACGAACCTCTGCTTTGCTGGAAACCTACCTTTGTTTGTCCGGTGAGTCTCGCGGCGTTTTACAAACCGATCCCGTTTTACAAATTGATCCTTCCTCCTCTACTTCATCTTATTCATGTGGGTGGTGGTGATGTGTTCTACATCACTATCGCTTAGAGCTAGGGGTGTCAATGCGGGTTAATCCGCCCCATTTAACCTGCAATGCTGTAAGAGCATCTCCAACCCTACTCAATTTTTTACACTAAACTTCATTTTGGAGTGGAAAATGAAGTTTAAAGTAAAATGTGCTCCAACCCTACTCCATTTTCCACTCCAAAATGAAGTAAAAAATAGGATTACTCCATTTATGGAGTAAAGTTACTCATGACTCCATTTTTTACTCCATTTTCCACTCCAAAATGGAGTTACAACCAAAAATGGAGTCGGGTTGGAGCAAAACCAACTCCAAAATGGAGTTCCATTTTAGAGTAAAAAAAAGAGTTTTACATTGGAGATGCTCTAAGCCCGCTTTGTTTGCGGGTTACGGCGGGTCGGCTCGCATAAATCTGCGGTTCTAAATATCATAACCCTAACCAGCCGCGGTTTTACGGGTTGTCCGCGGACATTAAATTATGCAAACCAAATATATGTTTTACTTTTATTTTCTCATCAAACTTAATGTATAATAATATTAACCTATATTAAATTATGCATTAATATAATACCTAATGCTTCTTATAATGAGAATTGAGAAATAATCACTATTTAAAATAAAATAAAAGCAAATGATAATCATTATTTTCTAAAATATCTTAATTAAATTCTTATAAAAAGTGCATGAGTAAAAACCATAAAAGTTACAATCCATATAAATGTGCGAACAAATCACTCTATAAATTTAAAAACTCGAAAGTAAAAAGCAAATTGAACTTATAATCAAAATAGAAAAGCATCAGATCTTGAAATTTGTACCCAAAATCGTGTGGGTTTGTCCATAAAAACTCGCGGTCATGTCCGCTGATCCTGCGGATTTGTCTATAAAAACTCGTTGTTCGTATAGACTCAACCCGCAACGCCCGTTTTTTTGACCTAAAAGTTTGTAGTCCAAAACTGCCCAGCAATAGAGCGGGTTAAACGACGTCTTCGGTCGAAAATCCGCATTAACATCTCCACATATATTGAACATATAAAATATTTAAATAGATAATTTATGTATATCTTTCATTTCAATATATTTTACTATAACAGACAACTAGCAACATAGCTATAAGTAATAATTTCATTTCAATATTTATGTATTAAGTTTTATAAAAATCATAACCATTATTAAGATATATATATATATATATATAATGTAATAATATTATAATAGAAATTGTTTTCCTGATGATATAATTTAAATTATATGTTATATAATAATATTTATTTTACGCATAATATAAAACACCATCTAATATAAAAAATAGATATAAAACATCAACTAACTCATGAACACATCAAATTTAAAATCAAAATATGTTATCTTGTCTCGTCCTAAGTATTTTTTATATATGTCATTTCTATATTTTGCATATAATCTTTTCTTGTCAAACTAACAACACTTGATAGTTCATAAATTTTATATACCATATATTTATAAACAACAAAAAGTAAATAATAGATTTATTTATTTAAATCTTCAAATTTTTTCAACGAAAAATACTTTAAACATATTATTAACAGGAAAAATTACGCTCGATACCATCATCTCGGCACTCCTTAACAATAATACCATGGAGTATAGTTTTTGTAGAGTATGCCATATTGTTCAAAGAATTTTACACCTTTGTCTTTGCTTAATAGTGTGCGCTTTAAAATCCTTTAAAATTGCTTTCATTTTTCTGAAAAAGACTCACACAATACAACTTTTTGTTTAATGAAAAAATACAACTTATTGTTATCAATTATTTAATACGACTTTTTGTTTCATTTTTCTGAGAGACCGCAACATTTCTCTCACTTTTTCGACTGAAAATTTTTGAAGCAAGTTCCAGCATGTCTCCGGCACAGAGTTATATCAGATGTCATTAGGATCTTCAAAACAAACCTCACCATGACTGAAAGGTAAACCGCCGAGTAGAACCCCTATGAAACAGCCAAAGAAAAGAACAAAAAAGCTCAACAGAGTACCCTCGAGAAACAAAACCAAATTTGCCGCCATAGAAATCACCGAGTGGCCTTAGTAATCCGGATTCCATAATTTTCGGTGGAAAGAATGCCGATGGTGAAAAATGGTTTGACTCGAGAAGCAAACACTTGGGGCGTACTGATAAATTTCTCCACAAGCAAATCGGCGAGCAGTCGTCGGAAGCCGGCAGTGATTCTGGCCATCAAACGGTGTGAACAGCAAAATCGATAGACCAAATCACCGGTCACATGGAAAACTCTGGCCAACAGTCTCATATAGAGAAGTCCACGAAAACGGAGACTAATCATGTCCATCAAAGACACACAGATGCGTCCATGGAAGTACTACAAATGATGCGAATCTTGTCCACCAGGACCGCACATAATCGTCCACTAAAGTAATATAACCGGATCCAAATATGGTCGACTGCAAACGCCATAAGTTTGATGGACCAAATAGTAGATCATTTTATATTGTCCACAAATCAAAAAAAATATCGTCCACCCCATCAGGTTGTCCCCTCCAAATATGCATTATGTCTACGACGAATTTGCGAAAAGATGTCCACTGCTAAGACACTGAAAAATATATACCTAACATGTATCGTTATTATTGTTACAGGTTCACACTAAATGGAATATGTCGTAGATGCTTCTTACAATAGTGTGCATTCAAAATATGGAAGGCGTATTATTGGTGAGAGGAAAAAGAGTGGAGAACATGGATTAATATTTGGGAACTTTATATTTTTTCAATGACTAATTAGTTTAACTTCTATTATTACAACATGTTGTAACTTGTCCACCACTACTTGTCCATGTATTTATATATGTCCATCCTTCGCACTTATTATCAGTTGGCAGTACTCGTAGACATATCAATATATGTCCATCGAAGGAATTTTTTATCCATCGCATAAATAATCCATAGAAGACATTCTATATCCACCCAATAACTTATATTATTACAACATGTCATATATTGTCACCACGACGTCTCTACGTATTTTTTTATGTAGACTTTTCTTACTTATTATCAATCGCCATTATATGTAAATATATCAATATATGTCCATCGAAGACTGTCTTTTGTCCATCGCTTACATAATGCATATCCAGTATACAAAAAGGTAGTGGAAAGCTAAGCTAATACAACTTCTTCAATACATTTTCACCAAAACCAGTCCCTACCCAGTTGGGTTTAATACCTTATAGTCAAAATACAATGTACGTATAATATAGGAAAAACATTACACTTCTACAGTGAGTTCTTGCAACTCGCCCTATGTGTCTCGGTAAGTTGCATGTCGTACAGTTCTTATGGCACAAGCTTCCCCTGATGTATTAAACATTATAAACAAACATACCTTGCAAATGTCCTAAATGCGTCTGTAACTAATTTCGTCCACTGGATAATGTATTTAAATTTAACTTACATGTTGTTCACCTTGTGTGGGGATTCTAACTGTCATGCGCCTACCTGAGCCATTTTTTCGTCTTCGAGGGGTTTCTATTTTCACCCACAAAAGATTGGTAGAAATCATCATGGGCCTACCTGAGCCCCTTGCGGGAGGTAGAATAATTTCCGTCCACAACTTCCTCCATTCATTAACCTTAAATCTCTATTCATTATATTTTCTTCGTCTTCCACGTTACATATATGTCCACACATAGACCTTTTATGTCCACATTGACACTCCTTATGTCCACCACTAGAAGTTTCGCCTCCAATCAGACCACTATGCACATCCTCTATTGTACCACAATGTTTGTGTCTCATCTCTAATTGGTTCACGGTATTGAGAAAGGTTTCATCTTTGTATGTTCCTCCAAACTAATCACCTTTATCAAGGATCACTTCTAGTGGACGGAATATGACAAGTTCCCTACCAGTATTGTCCACAATATTATTCTCCTTAATAGACATGTACAAATTCAGCCCATTACTAACTAACATTGTCTCCTTGAATCTTGATAAACTATCATTGATACCCACTTATACAGTAGGCATCCTAGCATGGGTGAAAAAACATTGAAACTCTTATGCCAGTAGCTCAAAGTAATGTATTTTCCACGTATCTTCCCACCACAATCTTGCACTATTTTTGAAACAAAACTTGAGTATCTTTCTTCTTTGCGTAGCATAACACATTTCGCATACATATCTTTCGCAATTTGGAAATGCCAAGTCTCATATTCTAGGCACTTCCACTGCCTGACAATAACCAAAAAATTATGGTCCATTTATGAGATCCTATATATACAAAACAATACTGATCAGTGAACCAAACAATACTGATTAGTGGACCAAACCATTAGTCCAGCAATTAACAACTTCGAGAAATGGCCACCACAAACGAAAGGTGAATTTCTTTACCAAATCTTAACTTTGAATACCAACAAAAAAGCCGATCATAAGTTATATTTTGTGAAACATAAAATTCAAGAACCAAATATATCTACAGAAACAAGATGCAAAATACCCAAAAAAAACTATCTAAGACATTTTTTTCGTCCATCATCAGTTCCATAATTGGTCCATTCGTAATACAAGATTTCTTATTACTTGCTACTCAAGTTATATTCCCAACACCATTAAATGATAACAAACAAAAAAAATTACATTTATGATTGTTACCGTCTTCCTTGCAAGAACCAAAGTCCAACTTTTCCTCAGCTACCAAATATGCAATAATTGTAACAAAATATCCGTTGCAAAATTAAATTATCAATAAATTATTTTTTCCTTAACCAAATCATCAACTCACCATTAATTAATGATCTATTTTTTATTTACAAAATTCCACCAACGTAAAGTTTCTTAATGACACATGGCAATAAAATCTTTTACTTGTACCATCAATTCAACTTATATGGCATATCGCATAAAGGTATGCCTTTATGATATTGTGTATAAAAACTTTGCACAATATGTTACATATGGTAAAAAAAAACCTTATGGATAATAGTGATCAATTTCTTTTTATGCAATTTGTGATAATAATAGTGATCAATTTTTTTTGCATTTTGTGATGAAAAGTGTACCGGTAATGAATACATTTAAATCACGCACAACATGTCTTAAACAAAAGTGTCAAGTACAAGTTTCCTCACATAACCAGCGTTAAGTTGGTCCAGTCAGTTAAATGCAGTCATTGATGATATTGTGTTTATAGGTTCGATTCACGGTGGGAGAGATGCTTTACGCTTTAAACGATATTAACAATGGTTGATCCCAGGTCTAAGAGTAGATTCAGGCCTTGACCCAAAATCCTTCTGGATATCAAGTACGCTTAACAAGAACTTTCTTGGAGGTCATCCAGCCTAATACAGCTCTCGTCTAAACACGTTTAACTACGAAGTTCTTATGGGATCCAGTGTATCAATGTTGGTATGATCGCACCCAACATTTTAGACGTTTTTAGACATAATAGTATTAATATATCCAGCTCCAACACATGTAACTCCGACACAATCTAATCATACTCAACCAATCCAATAGTAAGCTTGTCAAGAAGAAAAATATTGTAGGTTTTTACAAAAATTTAATTCTTTTAACTCATTTTTTAATCGGACCACATTGGAGAGACAACTTTCAAAAAAAATTTGTTGTTCTCTCACAACTCAACCCTAGCCGCTTCTTCATTTTTTTTCCAGATCTGATCAGCGGCCAGCAACTCTCTTAGCACCACCACCGGTCCTTCACTTTTCTTTATGTGTTTTAGTTTATGTCTTTGGTTTTGGTTTTCTCTGTTTTTCTTTTTGTAACGTCCACTTCTCGTGGTCCTCAACAGAGTGGGCGTTGGGCTATGGATCCAGCAAGCAGCGGCTCCATCGGAGAGGCGTTTTCAGGCTGATGGTCATCGGTTGTAGGTCTCATGCGTTTGCCTCCCTTCTGGTTGAAGTGCTTCAGTCGCAGTTCATGGAGAAGATGTCTCCGGCTTTAGCTTCACTCTTCCTTCATCCGACTGAGCTTCATGTAGGACATAGTAGGGTGTGGCTCCTGTGAGATCTTGTTGTTGGGTTGCCCATGGAGGTTTTTCTGGGCATAGTTTGGTCAGTTGAGGAGGGTTATGGCTCGTGACCGGATTAGGTATTTGCGCCGATCAAAGTAAGGAGAGTGTTGCGGTGGTTTTGTCCTTTGGGGTGTTAGGGGTGAGCTCGGTTTAACATTGGTCTTTGTTTTCGTTGGTTTTTGGCTGTTTGTGTATTATCACAATCTGATCATTATTGTAGGTTGGTTGTAGCATATGTTGTAGCCTATGGCTCTCTCAGATTTGGCATCAGTTATGGTGTTCAGTTTGTTTTGGTTATGATGTGTTATGATTCTAATTGCTTTACTGAAGGTTTATGTCTTAAGATTTGGATTGTTGTGGTTGGTATTCCGCCTATATGTTTCTCAATTTAGGACCGTCGTTGGCTTTATCCGGTAGTTGATGGACCTTGAAGTGTTCCTCTCTTCTGGCATTTACTCCCTAAAGCTTGGTTCAACATCTAAAATTTTGTAAAGTTCGAGTAGTTCGGTTCAACATCTAAAATTTTGGTTCGATTAGGATTCGGCTCCAGTTACTCGGATAATAGATTTTGATATTTGTTCAGGTAATTTGTAATTCAGTTTGAGTTTGAAACCAAATATTTCTTGTTGGTTCGATTAAATTTTTTGGATATCGGTTATTTATCCATCATTGTAACTGTATATATTCATTTTTTGTTTTATATATATATTTCATAGCTATGTTTTTCTAAGTAAAAAATTATGTAATATAATATTAAAAAATTAAATTTCAATTTTATGTATTTAAAAGATAACAAAAATGCACACAATTTTTTACATTTAAATGTTAATCTTTAAATTTGAAATAAATTAATTAAATAATTCAAGATATAAATATAATAGTTGACGTTATTTTAAAATAGAGGAATTTCTTCAAATACCATAAAAAAGTTTCAAATTTCAAAAATACCACACACTCCCAAAAGTTCCAAAAATACCACACACTCCCAAATGTTCCAAAAATACCACAAACATAAAAAGTGAATTTTAAGGGATTACACTTTAAAATTTTGGGTTTGGGTTCACTAAATAGAGTTTCGAGTTTAGTTTTTAAGGGGATAATATTTGGTTTTGGGTTTTAGGATTTAAATTTGAATTTTTAAAGCTATTTCAAATTTTGTGGTATTATTTGGAACTTTTAGGAGTGTATAGTATTTTTAGAATAAACCTAAATTTTTATGGTATGTTTGAGAATCTCCTTTTAAAATATGTGTTTTTATATTTACAGTATATTTTTTGGGGGTAAATTATGGTAACTACCATAAAAGTTGTGTTTCTTACCAAATATACCATATTGGTATATTTTGTGTTCGAGTGCCATATGTCACGTCGAGCCAATTTACTTGTTTTGCCCTTATGTAATCGAAATTAAAAAAGTCGTGAACTTCGAGAAGAGTGACTTACAACTAATGGGAGAAGTGACTAGTCTTATAAGGGCAATGGATAACTTGATTCGAGAACTTTAAAGTTAGCAAGGCAGAGAAAAATTGTTTACTTTATTAAAAAAGAGAGAGAAGGAGATGTCGTCGCCGGTAGAAAAGAAGCTCCGTTTTGATGACAATCAACCGGAACTGGAGGAGACGAATCTTCTCGGCGTAAGTACGGACACGGGTTCCTTGCTGGTTTTGTCTCCCGCTGTAGCACTTAAGCCGGTTGACTCACCTACACGTCCAAAGGGAACGCAGGAATCAGATCCCATCACGCACACTGCTAGGCGAACCGAAGGAACAGTGGACAGCCCAAATGTCCATCCATACGTAATGTCTACCGTGCACAAGAGCACGGGTTCTCCGACTCAAGTGGGTATCATGGGTACGAGAACATCATAATATTATTGCCCTGTCATGTGAGTTCAAACAATATGTGATGATATCCTTATATGTCCATCATGTTTCAAATATAGGGAGAAAATGAAGATGACACCAGTTTCTATGTTGGTGGAGAATTTGAAATATGTCGGCGACGTGAAGATTCAGATTCTAGTGATGACGACTACACGTACGCAGGTTGCGCAACACCACCCCCTGTCGAGTGACCCAGAAGTGCACAAGGCTTTAAGTAATGCGGCTCTGGAGAAAGCCTGCATGACCCAGGTAAGTACTATGTACGACCCCCATCTAGCATGTTTACACTTAGTGGACAAACGTCTGTGGACATTAGTTACTTAGCATTTTTGGACAAATGCGCAGGATGCTGGAGGCCAAGACACGTTTATTACTATTCCAACTGAAGACAGACTTGAAAACCTTGATCAAAACCCAGTAGTGGTAATGTTCCTGTCAAAAAAACTCTATATCACAATGAAATGTTTGCAAAAGCTAACATAGTGGACAATGCACACGTTGTGGACATAATCATCAATTGGTACAAGGGAATAAAATCAGTGGAATGTTGTAGGTATCCTCTGAAATTGGGGTAGAGGAACAAGTGGAAGAGGGAGAAGACATGCAAGTTGCAAAGGTATGCGTCGTCCAGTTTGTTGACCCAAAAAACTATTGTCCACATGTTTTGTATTGAACCTTGAACGAGTTTACACATCTTTACACTGTGGGAAATACATACTTAACAGACAAAAATGCGATGTTGTTGTAGGAATCTTTTGAAAGGGGTGTACAGGAGCACAAGGAAGAAGGAGTAGACATCCAAGTTGTGAAGGTATGATAGAACTCTAAAGAACTTATTGTCCACATGAATTGAATATAATGCGAAAACAACTCAGAGTGCCTAATGTTGGAATGGAGGACGGTTCAGAAGTTGCCAAAGCAGGGGTCCGCGATGTGATGGTTAGTATGACTAAATACTGCCTCGTGGACGTGGACAATATATGAATACTCTAACATATGATATATACCCTTCGTCATGACCTAGGTTAGTCAGGGTGCTACGAAACATGGACAAGATGAGGGAGAGGGCTGAACTTAGAAGTAGCTGTTATTTGCGAGAGTGATGGACGAGGCTTTTTTATAAATGTTTTCAGGAGATAGTAGGATGGAAGTTTTTCTAGAACACTATGTAATCGGAGTATGATGGTTGATGTATTGGTACAAGACATTATCTATGTATTTGGCTCATTTTTAATTACCGTGGACCAGTCGGCATGATGGAAAAGCAACACTATGCTAAAATGGGACTATAATGTTTGATGACTTATATAAGGATTGATGCATATTGTTATTGATTGTAACGATTGAAAAGATGTAGGTGATGTATGATGGCACCTACTGTGATAAATTTTTTGTGGACATAACCCATATTAGTGGACAGCCATAAGTTAGGTGGGCAAGTCTTGACAACCGACATAATTGGCTAGGAGCTTACATTTTGTTGGTGCTTTTAATACTGGAAATTTTTATAAATTTATGTACGCGGACATTCGAAATAAAAGCACTACGAGAAAAGGGAAAAGCATAACTTAAAAAAAAAGATAAATTTGTCACGTCTTATAAATCTACAACTACTCCTACTTTTTCGGTTCTGTTTGATTTCAAAAAAATTCCAGGTGTTAGTGGTGTTACATCTTTTGCTTATTTACAACAATTTCCATTATGTCTTCATCAGTAAAAAGTTAAAAAACATATTCATATCTATTCTTCTCTCTAAACTGACTCGGTAACCGTGTCAAAAAGTGATCTTCTTTCTTGCAACATGAAGTCAAAATCACACAGAGAAAACTAAGTTCGAAAGCTTTAGGTCGTCTTCCTCGCTGTTTGTGCCAACTGAGAAGAAGGCGATGTCTTCGCCGAGAGTGAAAGAAAAACCCTCGTCGCCGAGACATAGGCAAACTCCGCCAGTCGGTGTTACAACGGAAACAACCAATTTAGAACCGCCGGGTTTGAGCCCCGAGACTATGGACGAGAAAATAATGCGAAGTGTGTCTAACGGTACTTCAAAAGCCGATGTAACCGTTGAATCTCGTCCGGCAAAGAAAACAAGGGGAAGATCTACCGCGAGAACATATAAAAAATGATTGTTGTCGGCGGTGTCCACAGGGAAATAATGTCCACATTTGTAGGCGGGGGTGGCCCGGGGAAAAGTGTGCAACTTCAATTTAACCAACCCTCAATATCGTGTAAGGAAGGTGGACCGGAAGGGGTGGGGAAAAGCGGCGAGGCTTCGGGTGGACAAGAAAACGTCCAAGTGGACGGAAGGATGGAAGTGGTGTCTATAGAACCAGATCCAGGGGTTGTCCAATAAGCGGGTGGACAACGAAACGTCTCAGATTTAGTGGACAATCGCACACAATCATTGTCCATAGAGCGTGAGCGTAAACTTGTCCACGAACATGGAGACAGATATACGGTTGTAGTAGAAGAGACTGTACAAATCGGTGCGGATCAGGTGGACGAAAGGAGAGAAGCGGTGATTATAGACCGAGATCCAGGTCTTTTCCCCAAAGCGGGTGGAAAACAAAGCGTCCCAGATGTGGTGGACAGCCATACAAACCCGTTGTCCATAGAGTGTGCATGTAATCCTGTCCACGCAACTGAAATTACAGCAGGTGGAGAAGAAGAAGAAGGCTATGTTAGGGACAATATCAGCAGAGCTAGTGTCGAATGAAAAGTCTCTAACAAAAGTGTTCCTACCAATCGATATCCCCAATGTTCAGTATCATCAGAAGAAGCCATCCTATCTCCAACAGAGTCGCCAGTCAACCAATCGCAATGGATTAGGTTGGAGACTTCCCGCCTTCTCCATAGGCTGTTTGCTATTGATCGATATCCCCCTGGTGGGATGATTAACTCTTAATCAAAGCCAGAGTTTCTCCTTGACCTGGTCGAGGCTCTTAAAGGGACGGAAGCTTTGGATTTTTTGAAGTCTTCAGCTTTTGTTCATTTGCTAAATATGCCGGTCCGGAAGGCATCATTATCGGGTAAATTGGTACATCAGATACTCTGTCGCTCATTAGTTACACATAGGAACTATGAATTATGGTTTGTTTCTAGATCACCTTTTTGCTTGTCTCTGCGGGAGTTTGGGATTGTCACTGGACTTAATTGTGGTCCATATCCGGCGAAGGAGGTTCTTGATAAATTACAGAAGCCAGTTAATCCCAAACAACCATATTGGAATAAACTAATAGACAACAAGAATAAAAATGTCCTAATTATAGATATTGTTGATTGGTTGAAGAAGGATAAGAGACAACCGGATTCAAAGAAAATGACACATTGGAGAAGAGTTCGATTTGCGTTGGTCGTTATAGTTGAAGGTATTTTGCTGTGCACAACCAATTTTTTGAGGCCTTCTAACAAGATTGTCGAGATGGTTAAGGACTTAGAAGCTTTTCAGAGTTACGCGTGGGGACGCGACTCGTTCCTACTAACTATAGGGATGGTCAAAGTAGGTAAATATTGTAAGGATGTTGAGAAGTTAAGAGCTAAGCTTAACCAATCCCATACCAAAACACATGGGTTCACTCTAGGCCTGCAGCTTTTTTTTCTACGCTGCCATCCCTCAACTTCTGAAGATATTGCCGAAGGCGAATTCCATTGATCACGTTTTCACCCACGAGTCTATTCTTAGTTTGCCGGCGTGCAAAAGTTTCCACAATGAGAACATACTACAAATCAAGAATTCGCCTAATGTAAATCTAACTGTTTTACACATGTTTTCTATTAATCTTAATTAAATTTTACTAATGGCTTTTGTATTTGTTGTTTTCCAGATGTATGTGAAACCGCTGTTACCCGCCGATGACCACACTTACACGGAGGTGAATGACTATTGGGTGGACGAGTTTAGATTTGAAAGAAACATGTGGCTAGGTGGTTCAACGAAATTTAATCCCATTCTCGAGTTACCGGTTGGTGAGAAAAAGGGGAAGAAAGCTAAGGCTTCAAACCCCGCCTCGAAGAAGAAGCGTGTTGCAGATGCCCCTGCTACATTTAAGGTAAGAACAAGGGAAGGGATAGGGTCCAGGAGATGTTCAAAAAGTCAATCAGGTTCAGAAGAAGAAGTGATTCTCTGCGCAGAAGATGTCTACAAACATGTTGAGGGATGCTGGCTGTCCACATAAAAGAGGTTAAGGTGATTATTGCGGATCAGACACAAATGATCCTGAATTTAGTTGAGAGCGAGAAGGCAAGGATGAAGGATGAACTAATGGACGAGATTATAAGTCAGATGCGTAAGCGAGGGAATTTCATGGATGAAGAAAAACGCGAGGAAACTATCCCCCAGGTTCCCCTTCGAGTAATCAGTTCACCTCTTTTGACAATACAAGTCCTTCAAGGCATCAGCCAATAGTGGGAGGATCGACGAACAAGAAGGTTGATTTTGATGAGTATCCATGGGTTGAGAACATCTTAACTGAGTTATCCCGTTAAGTAAGGATCTAATTGATATATAATACTAGATCAAAAGCCATTGTGTTTAGAGATTGTAACATCCGAAATTATTTCAATGCAGCCTGTCGTTATGTCCACAACACATGTAGTGGACGAAGGTCAACCAAAGCCTATGTCCACTGATAAGGTAAATAATCGTGAACATGTAGATTACAACTCAGTGATTTTATGTCAAATGAAATGAAAAATTGGAAGTTGCAATTGTAAGTAGAGGAGATTGGTATAACTACATAGCTCGTGGACTTACTACTTCAACTAATTGTGCCCACCCCACTGCTGTATGTCCAACAAGCACTAAATCTTTTGAAATTCAGGTGGGTGACCAACCTGGTACGACAAACATTGTGTTTGGAACTGATGAGTCAGGTGGAGAAGAGAATATGGTACGTAAACTACGAAACAATCAATATGTATTGGATAATGACAACGTAAATAGTTACAATGTATAGATTTGTATTATAATTTGTTTTGATGTAGGATGAGAGTGAGTATGGAACCGATTCAAATGACAAACCAGAGGTTGAAGTTCGAGCATAGGAGGTTGCTGCGCCTCCTACCAAAAAAACTCTCGATCAAACTTATGTGCCATCATACGAACAAGATGATGTAGTCGGGAGGACAGACATTGGGATTGCAACTGGCAATGCAGGGGTTGATAGAGTGAGTGTAAGTAGAAGCATATTGTTTGCGTCATGGACAATATTATATAGCTTTTTTTGTCCACCATCTTTGGTATATGTCCACTAACAAAAACTGATGAATCTCAGGGTGTTGATCCATCGGGTAGGACAAACACTGTAACCGCAGTTTCTGATGCGGGGGGAGATGAAGTGATGACAGGTAGAACCAAAATAATTTTGGTGGACACATCTATGGTCCACCAGCGGTCAGTAGAAAGTGAATTGGGAATCAATGCAGACGATCAGGAGACTGAAGACGTTGACGCCGATGTCGAGGACATGGTGGTAAGTCTTGTAGAATAGAGTTAATAATCTCCAAATGTAAATGGTTACAATGAATCATTATGTAACTATGTATTGGTTGTTGTAGGATGGGGATAAAGATAGTGAATCTGGAACTGATTCAAATGACGAAGCAGAGGAGGATGTCGATGCAGACGCCGGCATACAAGTGAACACACCCGTATCCAGAAAACGGGCTGGTAGAAGAATACAAAGGATTAGGAAACGGCCTAGAAGATATGACGACACGCAAACACCACGCCGGGGCCACATACACCCTTCCATGGGAAGGCTAGATCCTAACATTGAGAAGAAGTTTCTTGCGAAGCTCAAGGCCTACAAAGAGAAGTAAGTTGTTAAATGTATATAATTTAGAATGCTTACTAAACCCTGATGCGTTCTTGTTTTGTACCAGAGAGTACATCATTGATGGGCATCATGTAAAGAATTAATTTTTTAATGAAATCTCGAAGCCGAAACAATGGGTTGACAGCAGCGTAAGACCCAATCCCTGGGAAATATATGTGGACGTGGACACGTCTACTCACAAAATAATAAATTACATCTCCACCAACATTTTTTAACAATGTTTTCTGTACAACACATTGATCCTCTCCTAACCCTTCTATGGAGAAATTTGGGGGATACTCTAGTGGCGAAGAGGGTGGTTATCTCCGATGTGTTTTTCACAAGGTTGCTGACCGCGGATTACCAGAAGTTCAAAAACACCAAAAACAAAGGTGCGTGGACGTGGAACAGCACGATCCATAATTATGTGCGTGGTTTTGTCCCTGGGCGCTTCAACAAGCTAGCATGGTATACCGATGTAGACAAGGTTTATGCCCCTATGAATTGGGGAAAAAAGCACTGGGTTGCCTTAGTCGTTGATCTAGTCAATGGGGAGATCACGATTCTAGATCCCAATATCAGTGCAAATAGCGACAGGAAGTTGGAGACGTTGATGACACCTTTTGTGGACATGATTTATGCAGCAGTTACTCAGATGGTCCATCCAGGCCTGGTTCCCAGCCCCCTCCCATCCACCTTTGTTTATGACAGGATTAAGGACGTTGCCCAACCAATACCGACAAAATGAAACATATATAAAATCGTCCATGTCAACATACAATCTAAATTTCGAAAAATCAATGGTCGATAACATTACAAGGTTTCTACAGGCTCACCAATGTTCATTTATCAAACGATGGCGATTCTACATTTAAATAGGATTTTTACAACTTGCCCGGTTGTGACCTGACAATTTGCAGGTACTGCACTTTCCCTGTCCACGTTGTGTACCCTGTGCATTTGTCAACAATGACACAAATTATAATATTTTACTCTAACTCTCTGATTTTATGTCCACGCAACTACGAATAAAAAGTCAACTTACTGTTGTTCTCCCTGGGATGGTATCCTGGCTGTCCTTGGTCTGCCCGAGCTTCTTTTTGTCCGTGGAGGGTTTATATGTTCATCTACCAAACACTGTGAAAATTCAGTGTCAATCTCCCTCGCTATTGGCATTATTACTGATGTCCACAACTTACCCCACTCACCAACAGAATAACAGTTGCCAACGAGAGAGTAGATATCGATGTTCCTAATACCAACTGCCGCAAGAGCATGGCAACATGGAACCAACAAAACATCAAACACCCTACACGTGCAGGTTTTCCTAAGCAAATCAACGGTGAACACACAATCGGTATCATCGTTAACTTGGTAAATATGGTCTGATGCTGTTATCACTGCAAAATCTGTCGCATTTTTTAAATGTTCAATCATTAGGTTTTCTATTTCAGGTGTGCAACGGGTTTTCGCGTTCGCGGCTATTTCCAGCGCACACAAAACCAGCTCATCAACTTGGTTCTTATTGATTCTATCATGGTGGCTATTGGGAAAGTTATGGCCGATCGGAGAACTGCATTTAGTGATTCAGATATGTTGCTGCTCATGAGGTTGTACCGCATCCCAGTGAAATAAGCAAGTGTCTAATAAGGCAAGCCAATATCCAACAAATAATTAGCACACCTAGGGTTGCATTTCTGTACCTCTTCGAACCAATATCTAAAATCGCCTATTGTGTACGCCTTTGCTGCATTAGCTACAAGCCTTGCAAGACCTTCGCATTTAAACCTATGTTTCACGTTACGCTCTAAATGTATTACACAAGCACCATGCTTCGCTAGGGGATTTACTTTCTTAAGCTCGGCATATATGGCCTGGTGCCGGTCAGATACAAAGACAAGGTCATCTGTATCGTGGAAAAATGTGCTAAGTTTACTGAAAAACCATGTCCATCCCGCAGTATTCTCTCCATCAATTACTCCAAAAGCTAAGGGAAAAATCTGGTAATTCCCATCTTGTCCGCTAGCAGCAACCAAACAACTCTTGTACTTCCCTTTTGTGGGCGTCCCGTCTATGACGATCACTTTTCTAAGATGCTTAAATCCGGAAACTGACGCTCCAAATGTAAAAAAAAAAAAAAAAAACTTGAATGTTTTAGGTCCATCCACTGATTCTTGAATAGTTTTCAGCCTTGAGATTGTCTCGGGATTCGTAAGAGTCAATAAATGCAAATATTTAGTCATAAATTCATAACTGTCTTCCTCACTTCCTCTCCCTCTTTGAATTGCAACTTCCTTTGCATACCATGCTTTCATATATGAAATAGTCACATTATAATCGGACAACACTAGTTCTGGGACATCACAAGCACAGGGGCCCTCTTTCCCATGATCATACTTTGCCTTTAACAACTCACCAAGTATGGTCGCTGTTGCTTTCTTCCCGTAACGAGATCGTGTGCTAACATCACATGAATGAGTCAATGTGGCTGTCCACACCTCCAAAGTTGCTGAATCGTCTGTTGTTGTTGCATACACCCTCCAACGACATTTACAGTCAGAACATATATAGATAATTCTGCTCTTGTCCGACGTATGCACCTTGAAGTTGAATAATCTTTTAATAGAGTACATAGAAATTTCCTTATGTAGCTCACTCTTGTTCTTGAAAGTCATACCAACATGAAGTGCATCTCCCCCTTTCTTCAAATTCATATTCACTTTGTCACTTCTAATTGTGTTGACATTATCTCGATATGGTGGTGTATCAGTAGTGGTTCCACTAATATGCAACATGTGTCTGCCACAGCCCACAACTATTTTGTGTGGACAAACTCGTGTTGCATGCACAGTTCAATGTCCATCGGCAGTATGTCCACTAGATGTTCGGCCGCCTCCTATAACACCACAGCCTTCACATACATCTCTCGATCCTTTTCCATTACAAAATACACACACACACACACACACACACATATATATATATATATATATATATATATATATATATTAGTACCTCTAAGTTACCAACTAAATTTGCCCAAAGCACCAAAATATGTCCATTACCTCCTATTACCGATAAAGGACGCCGTTCTTCTCCATCACTATTGTCTCATGCACCCCTTTCCCCTGGTGAATCGACAACGTCCTCCGTGATAGGTGTATATCTTTCTGGATGTATAATCTTGTATGGATCCCACTCCGGGGGATAATCACGATCTATGCGTTCCCGCATTAAGTCATAATCATATTCCGGTGATTCCTCCCCACTGTAAATTAAATCTCCACATTCATCACCAATGTCATTAGGATCCGTCAGTGTTTGTCCACATTCATCATCAATAACATGCATTTTTCCATCTCGATTTCTCTTACACCCAACTTCCTTGTCTATCTGGTCAGCTGAATGTCCACGTATACCAACATACAAATTATGTCCACTAACACCATCACATGGCTGCACATCTAATGATAGTTGTCCACATGGTGCTGTGTCAGTATCACTTATGCGGGTTACCCCTCTATGGCCCATTTCAAGTATTGTTACAGTATCTAAGAAGGTTTCATCCTCAAATGTCCCAACAAACTCATCTACCACCTCAATGTTTTCATCGTGACATATAATCGCCAACTCTCGACCAGTGGTGTCCATATTTCCATTTCGCTCTATTGACATATACATATTTATGCCATGATCTACTAACATCGCATGTTTAAATCTTCTGAAGCTCTCATCGTTGTCCACACGGACATGAGGCATTCTACCTTGCGTGAAGACCACATCTCTGATGCGCTGCCAATATGTCAACATTATGTCTCCTCCAGATACCCTACAGTCATAACCTTTCACTAATTTTGTTATCAAATCCGCATATCCATCGTCCTCAAGTATGTTTATATATTTCGCATACATATCCTTTGCAACTTTAAAATGCCACGTTCCACAATCTAGGCATTCCCATTCACCAACAATAAGCAGAATAGTGTTGTCCATTGAGCATGCCCTACAATGAAAAAATACATATTCTCGTCAAATAGACAACATTCCTATTTTTCCATGGGCTGGCCTTGTATGTCCACATTACACGCCATTATCGACACCAAATAAATGGTTTCGTTAAACCGCTACACTAAATAATGTTCACCCCCGTTATGCTCAATGTTATTCTTTACCAATAAATGGACAAATTTCCGTTTTACAGAGCAAAGGAACCATACTATGTCCTTACAGTGTAAATGTTATAAACAACGGCAATATACCATGACAAAGAACTTAGATTCAGTGAATTTCGTGTACAAACGGTAAATCAAGATACTATTGGGCTAATTCAACAACATTACAATATATGCTTATGTCCACTGAAATCGGAAACATGGTCCACAAATAATCGTAAAAAAAAACAAAAAAAAATAGTTCTAGCCATAAATGTACCTTAATCTTTTGAGAAACTTCGTTTGTTGGTACATTGAGCTGCCATTAGTGAGCAATTAACGAAGCTTGTGGTGAAGATAGGGTACAAAATTAATTAATTATCAACATTTTACTTAACACATCGAATCAGCATTTAATGATGCATTTAATACCGAGCATACACTTTATCTCGCGCAAAACCATTCTCTCTCTCGAGTCCAGGGGTACTTTCGTCTTTCATCATATACCAAAAGTACATATATTTGGCGGTCAAACGAGCAAATGTTCGGTTATGGTATTTTTGAAAACATCTACCCACTCTTATGGTAGTTACCATAATGTACCCTTTTTTTTGTAGCTACAAAAAGTGAAGTGTGTTTTTATATGTACCGCTAGTACTTATGCACAAAGTACGTTTTTAATTGACTTCAACTTTTTTTATCTAGAAATCTGTGACAAATGTATAATAATAATAATTTCTTATAAATAACGCTAATCTTTTGTTTTGAAGTGTGAATGACACACCATTAGGACATCTCCAAATGATAATCTAAAACTTCAAATTTGAAGTTTTTTGTCATTCAAATGGACACTTCAAAACTTCAAATTTGAAGTGTTATTTTTTCATACTTCAAATATGAAGTGTCTACCTTCTCACACTTCAAATTTGAAGTGTCATCTTTTATTGCATTTTAGTCCCTAGATTTATTTATTTAATATTTTTAAGTTGTATATTAATTATTTTCGTACCAACACTTTTATGATTTATTTTAAATGTATACTAATTTATGCATCTTATATTTAGAAACATATAAATTAAAATTATAATATTACAATATGAGAAATATCACAGACCATTAACATTTTTAGAAAACATCAAAGAAAATTTAATACAAAAGAGAGCAGTAAAAAAATATTACATAACACATAAATTTTACCCAAATAAAAATATCACTACAAACTAATTAATGTCCACCTAAATTTGATCCACTACCTCCAAGATCATCATTGAATTGTCGGAAAAAAGGTTGGTGTAGCCGAAGCTTGAAGTTGCTCTTGATTTCTTTTTTGTATGACTCTTGCTTGCTCAGATCGAATAAACTCACGAGTATTACTATCACTGATAGAGTCTAAATTTGTTAACAATATTTTATTTTCCGCTTCCATTCTCTTAACGCTAATTTTTTTTGCTTGATTTTGCAAACGTAATTGAGTTAATTCATAATTCTTGTTCCTAATTGTTGCATTTTCTATTAAAAAGTCAAGAATTTTTTTCATTTGATGAGACCAAAGTTTCAACACCCGAATGATTACCTTCAAGGATCTTTCTTTTGAGTTGTGCGTTCTTCGATCCAATCGGACGTTGTGATGAATTTGATCATGGCTTTGAAGATAATCCCGGAGATTGCGATGTTAGAGAGCTAGCAATATCATCGCTTCTAGTATTAGGCATATCCAGAATGCTTACTTTGACATTGTTGGTAAATTTTGGTATATCCTTCATCAAATTCTACACATGATCAAATTTGAAACCTTTTTTAAGTTTTGGTTCTTGCACCAACAATTTTTTTGCTTTTTCCATCTATATTTTGTTTTAAAACTTGGTTAAATATACAAAAATATCAAATGTAAATGGAGAATAAAAATAAATATGTTTACAATATTGAATTCGGATGCATCACTTGGATGCATATTTTCCACTTGAACTATGCAATTCTTCAAATTTCTAACGGCAAAAGTTATAATAGCCATCCTACTTTGTCACGATCTCCAACTTCTAGCTTCCCAAGCCTCATTCTTTTTCTCATTGTAACTATTTTCTATTCTTCCCCATAACATTTCCGATTGGTTATTGTTAATAAAATGATGGATGATTTATATTTATTTATAAAATTGTATGATGTTAATTAATGTGAACAAAAATATGGACCATATTGCAAAATACACACTTTTGACACTTCAAATTTGAAGTGTTTCCTTTGGAGGAAAACACATGACACTTCAAATTTGAAGTGTCCCTTTGGAGATGTCCTTAGATTTTTTATAAGAACCTTAAAAACAACCATTTTGAAATCCGTGATATAATAGTCTCCCACTCATAGCCAAAGTATCCAAAGAACAATTTATCATAGTTAAAAACTAGGATATACTTTACGGATTTTCGGCTAGATATGTGTCACAAAGATAAGCAGGACCGATCCTGATCATAGGCCAATGAAACATTGGTTTATAACCCCTATATATTGTAAATTGACTTCATATAAATAGACTTTAAAACTTAAAATTATATATATATATATATATATATATATATATATATATTTGTTTTAGTGGCCTAAAAAAAATAGTAGCCTTAATTTTTTAAATTTTGCTACAAACCCCAAAAATTTTCAGAGTCGACCCTAAAGATAAAATCCAGATTAATAATGACTACAACTTCTATCAAATTAAAACTTACAAAGTACATAACTGCTATGATTAAGAATATGTATTATATATTCCTCTTATATATATCTTAAAAGAAATTTACTAAATTTGTTGAATGTCACATTAATGTCACTAAATAATAAATAAACAAAATGTCAATAAAAATATTTAGACAATAGATTTAATATCCTTATTACCATACTTAGTTTACGAATAGTATCCTAATATCTATAAAATCTATTTTAGATTTTCTAAATAAATTAATAAATTGAAATATATAAAAAAATTGAAAAATATATATAATTTTATTACTAATTAATATCAAATTTTAAAAACAGGGAGAAAATGAGTATATAT
>OVBE01000173.1:0-62812 GCA_900406425.1 Iberis pinnata
GGCCTTGTGTCGAAATGGGCTTTTGGGAGCAGGTGCTAAACCTGGTATCAACAAGAAGTTACATCACTTCTGTTCCAAGTGTAATCGTATTACACATGTAATTTTTTTTTGTCCTGATTTGGTGAAGAAGAAGAAAAATCAACTGACCATGCAATCAGAATCTACCGAGATGCTTGAAGCCCTTAAAGATGGTTCTACATTACCAAACCAACCAATGATGGAGAATATACATGATCTCTTAGCTTCTGTTGAAACAGGAGTATCTCGAACCCAGACCAAGAAAGCTTCGTCAAAGAGGAAACTATTTGATGATGAGGCAAATACTGTTCTGGATAAAGGTGCAGCTGGAACCAAGGAGTGGGTTTTACGGGCGTTTGATTCGTTAAAAGTTTATGAAGTGTAGTTACGGTCAGGAGACAATTCAGGTGTATCGAATTTGGGGGAGTGGTCATTGCTACGACTAGTGAGTCGGTGGTTCAAGGCTCGGGCCGGTTGAAGAGAAGCCCACGGCAAAATTTGGACCTTAATATTATGGCCCAAAAAATTAATGAAGAAATTGGTGAAAAGGCCCAGGCCCTTTTAGAGAGCCCTTTGACTCATTATGAGGTTCACGAACCAATCAATGTCGCTGGACATTTGACTTTGGCAGCACATGATGTGATAATAAAGGGTGGAAAAAAAGTCAATGAAGATATGGACAAGGATCAATTTAGTGACTCACTGTTCACAGTTTGGACCCTTTGATAGTCCACTCCTTGTGGGACAAGTCACTAGTAGACATCATGCTTTTGAAAGTCCCATGGACATTACAGAGATAATTTCTCCTCTCAAGGGTTTCATGGAGCCAGATGTGGAGATATCTAAGAGAGGAGAAAACAGATTTACAAAGGCACTCCAACCGAAAAAGAAAATCGGTCATAATCCGTTCAGGGGTGCAAATCTCCAAAGACAAGTGGCGTGTTTCACAAGTAATTCGGGTTTAGTTTCTGATGAAATTTCATCTTCCTCAAAGATGGATCCCGCAGAAGAAAAGAAGTTTG
Source organism: Iberis pinnata (assembly GCA_900406425.1). Classification (NCBI taxonomy): domain Eukaryota; kingdom Viridiplantae; phylum Streptophyta; class Magnoliopsida; order Brassicales; family Brassicaceae; genus Iberis; species Iberis pinnata. Next base: position 1,041 of record OVBE01000173.1, read on the forward strand.
AGGATAGCCAGGTGGTTGAAGGACAACCACCGGCAGAGGGATATAATGATTTTGAGCTAGAATTGTCAGGGAGCTGGTAGCTTCTTGGCAATTCGGAGACGACTGGAATTTTGGCGCACGTTATTTAAGGGAGTCTTATTTCTCATGGAGACCAAACAACCGCAAAAATTTCTTCAAGACATTCAAGTCCATCTAGGTTATGATTTTTTATTTACTGTAGACCCTATTGGTCGTAGTGGGGGTTTAGCCCTTTTAGCTCTTACTTCTTTTCAAGTTGTTGTTCTATCTTTTAATAAAAATGTAATCGATACTATGATTACAATTGAAAGCAATAAAGTATTTGTCTCTTTTTTTTATGGTGAACCTGTCATTTCAAATCGTGATCTAGTATGGGAACAACTTAAAAGAATCTCTTCTTCACGTTTTGCCCCATGGGCGCTCATTGGCGATTTCAATGAAATTATAAATCATCATGAAAAACAAGGTGGAAGAATTCGCAGTGAAAATTCTTTTCTTGATTTTAGACTCATGAACCAATGTTGTGGAATGACCAATTTTCCTTTTCAAGGAAATTGTCTCTCGTGGATAGGAATGCGAGGTAAGACTACAATTCGTTATAGATTAGATCAGAGAATGGGAAATGAGGATTGGTATGATTTATTCCCACATTCATTTATAGAGTATCTTAGCTTTTACGGTTCTGATCATCGTTCGGTCCTTCTACGGATAAGTTGTAACCGTCTCAAGGGGTTAAAACAATTCCATTTTGATAAAAGATGGATTGTAAAACCAGAGTTTGAGAAAATTGTCAAAAATAGTTGGTCCGATTACAGATCTGAAAGCGGTGGGAATCTTAGTACAAGGATTAAGAACTGTCGTGGGCACATTTCAAGATGGCGACATAAAGAGGCGATTAACTCTGGTGAGTTAATTAAGGATTTGAATGCGCAATTGGATAGAGCACATTCAGATGATGCTTTTACACATGAAATTTCTCGTTTATCGGAGGATTTGCGCACTGCTCTAGGTGCTGGGAAATTGTATTGGAAACAGAAAAGTCGGGTATAATGACTAAAAAAGGGTGATAAGAATACCGGGTTTTTTCATGCCTCTACTAAACTACGTCGGGCACGAAACCAAATTTCGGGTCTCCGAAGTGAGACGGGCACATGGTTAGAAAAAGATAAAGATATTGAGAAAAAGGCAATCTCTTATTTCAATTCTCTGTTCACATCTTCACAGGTGGAAAATATTTAAGAAGCTCTAATACCTATTGAGCAAAGGGTCACACCGGAAATGAATGCCCGTATAATTGGTCCACTATCGCCGGAAGAGGTAAAAGCGGCTTTGTTTTCTATGGGACCGGAGAAAGCACATGAACCAGACGGAATGACAGCCCTGTTTTACCCGCGCTATTGGCACATTGTGGGATCCCACTTAACACAGGTCATCCAAGATTTTATGCTCAAGGGAACTTTCGATTGTTCCCTCAATGAGACGGATATTTTTCTGATTCCCAAAACGGAACGACCCCAAGGAATGAAAGAATTTAGGTCGATTAGTTTATGTAATGTAAGCTACAAAATCATGTCCAAAGTTATGTGTCAAAGATTGAAAAAGGTGTTACCGTCGACTCAGTCGGCTTTCGTTGCTGGTCGTTTAATCTCTGATAATGTGTTACTCGCCCACGAGGCTTTTCATGCGTTGCGATCTCAATATAGCTGTCGAAAAGGCTTCATGGCCATTAAGATAAATATGAGTAAAACATACGATCGAGTGGAATGGGTACTTTTAAGACAACTGCTTAAGAAGTTAGGTTTCGCAGAGGTTTGGATCCAGTGGATTATGTCATGTGTCACGACTGTATCTTACAACATATTAGTAAATGGAACACCAAAAGGCCGGATAACACCATCCTGTGGTTTACATCAAGGAGATCCATTGTGTCCCTATCTTTTCATATTATGCACCGAAGTGCTCATCGCAAATTTGAATCAAGTTGAATCAACTGGCAGGTTGGAAGGAATCCGAATGGCAAAATCTTGCCCCCCCCCTCTATCTCATATATTATTTGTTGATGACAGTTTATTCTTCTTTCGTGCCACCTTGGCTCAGTGTCAAGTTGTGGTTAACATCCCGCGCTTATATGAGAAGGCTTCTGGGCAGAGAATTAATCTTGACAAATCAACGGTTATCTTCGGGAATTCTTTCTCGGTCCAGGACCTTTTACTTTTGAAAACACGATTAGGCATTTATGTTGAAGGTGGTAAAGGGAAGTATCTAGGTATACCTGAACAATTACAAGGATCGAAAGCTCAGATTTTTGCATATGTGAGGGATCGGCTGAACGCCCGCATCAATGGGTGGTCATTACGGTTTTGTCTAAAGGGGGCAAGGAAATTCTTATCAAATCGGTGGCGCAGACCTTACCAACCTATGTAATGTCATGTTTCATTTTGCCTAAATCTCTGCTCACGAAATTGATTAGTGCCATTGCAAAGTATTGGTGAAGTAACTCTGAGAACTCTAGAGGAATCCATTGGATCGCATGGCAAAAACTATGTTTACCAAAGAAATGGGGCGGGCTTGGATTTAAGTCACTCCAGTTGTTTAATAAAGCCATGTTGGCAAAGCAAGTATGGAGATTATACTCAATGTCGAATTCATTATTTGCCCATGTTTAAGGGTCAATATTATAAAGAATGTCATGCTTACCAAGCGTCAAAACCCTCTAGACCATCATATGGATGGCGAAGTATTTGGGATTCAAAGTCCCTATTAACCACTGGTTTACGTAACGTCATCAGCTCAGGATATCATACTCATGTGTGGCGGGATTCCTGGCTATCAGGGGAAGAGTCGCGTCCTGCGTAGTGTTGTCTTCCTGGAATACGCCCAGAATTTAAAGTTTCGGACCTTCTGTTTCCAAATACTAGTCAACGGAACATTCCCTTAATTCGGGAGTTGGTTAGGAAAGAGGACATTCCCGCAATCTTGGCAATTCGGCCTTCCCCCTTAATCTAGGATTGTGTTTGCTGACATTTCAAAAACTCCAGAAATTATTCAGTCAAGTCAGGATATGATTTAGCACCATCTTTGCATAATAATCATATGAACGATTGGTCAATGCTACCATCAACGACACCTCTATGTGATGTAGTTTGGAAACTTTCAGCTCCTGCAAAGTTGAAGCATTTTCTATGGCAGATTTTATCGGGGGCAATAGCGGTCAATGATCACATGTTACACCGTAAGCTACATTCCGATCACCTTTGTGTCCAGTGTGGTGATGAAAAAGAAACTGTAAATAATGTTTTGTTCTCTTGCCCACCGTTTTTACAAAGTTGGGCTCTTTCAATAATCCCAACGCCAAATGGAATTTTCCCTTCGAGAAAGCTTCTGGAAAATATGCAGTATCTTTTATCAGGTATGGTAAACCATCTCACCTAAAAGGAGTTTCATATATTTTCCTAGTTAATATGGTATATCTGGAAAGCGAGAAATGCGAGGTGTTTCAATAATTCTCTATGGAAGCCACCAAATATTCTAGAAATGGCCTTTAAAGAAGCGGAACAAAGGGTTTCAACCCATTATGAGGTTGACCCTTTGAGCATGTCTATCAACTTGGAGGGGGGGAGGGGACACCAATTCCAACGGATCCCATTTCAAGGGATTGGTGTATTTTTGATGACTCATGGAAAAATGGGGATACTCTAAGTGGCCTAGGTTGGTATGTGCCACAGTCTCCAACTACTCCTAGTTTGTTCGGATGTGCGGGTGTCCGATGTGGTAGATCACCTTTACATACAGAGTCCCTCACATGTATTTGAACGCTTAAATGTCTGTCAAACATGGGAAGATCATGTACTTTATTCATCACTGAATTGATCAACCTTCTTCACAATCCACGAGACTGGCTAGCTTTTGCAGCCGAATCAGCTGTTTTTCAACAACTAAAAGCCTTCTTTCTGCAGTTTAAGGTGGTCCATAAATCCAGAACCTGGAACACCAGTGCAGACCTCCTAACAAGATCGGCATAGGAACGTCACTTGCTGACCTCCTACATTGGACCAACGCCACCAAACTGGTGTTTTGCATTTCTTTCTTTGTCTTAATTTTATTTCATCTAAGTTTTGTTGTAAAAAAGAAAAAAAATGAGTCGTAGTAATAAGTGCTTACGATAAAGGAAAATAAATTGGAGACCAAAGAGACTCCATGAAAATACCGAACTTCAAAAACCAAATTGAAAACATTTTATCGGTTTCGATCTGAGTATTCCGGTTAGAAGAATCCGGTACAAATCATGAACCACATTCTTTCTCTAGATCTACTCAACATAAACTAATCAATCACAAACGATACACAGATTAACCAAAAGGCCCATCAAATTCGAGACAAAACCGAACTGGTTTATTACTGGACCCCGGATAATTTAGCCCAATCAACAAATTGCATACCGCCATACACATTGTTAGCAAACCTGACTCCAACAGTAAACGCCATGGCGACCACAGGGAGGCGTTTGGCCGCAGTAGAACCTTCAACGACGCGTTCAAGGCCGTTGACAATTTGGTAACGTGCGTTAGAAGATAAACCAAGGAACACACCTGCACAAGACAGTGAAGAGAGTGAGTGTGTGTGTGTGTATGTAATCAACAATTCACACAAGAGTAATCTGAAGAGTTACTCTCTCTCTACAGAACTGGAATATAACAGGGACAATACATATATAATAATACTGTAACTGAATCCTTTATTGTAACAAACAGGTTCTTTATTTTCTAAGAACTTGGAAAAGGAGTAGATATTCAAGGTTCAAGAATGGTTGATTCTGTAGAATTAAAGTTCAAAAGACTCACCCCAGAGAGCAGCACTTTCCAAAAGAGGAGGAACAGGGATGTCTTCTTCTGATTTCTTTATACTCCTGTCCACATAGAAGCCACAATTTTCAGTAACATACACACTTTTCGAAACTCGAAAATTCGTTTGATGATTGAGAAGTAACAAGATAAAAGTCAGATGGTGAAAGAAATACCGTTTTGCCGTCATGATCAGATTTGCAATTCCTTGACCAATGAGACCGCAACCGAATCCAACAGACCCATACAAGAGGCCCTAGAAATAGAATAACAATAGTTAGTTGAACCAAAGGTATGGCATATCCACAAAGAACATTAAAGCGCAATATTCTTCTACATACCTTGTAGAAGAAAGTTGCAATGCGCTGGTTAACTGAGAATTTACAACCAGGTCTTTCAGCTTCAAAAACACTCCATACCATATAAATATAAATTCCATTAATCCTTAATACAACCAACTCTGATAGTTAAAAAATGAGATAATGATAGTGTTACCTGCTAGGAAGGGCTGCACAAGCACGCTTAAGGTCTTTAAATAAACCTGTTGATGCCACTGATGGCTTCCCTATACGTGCATAGGGAGCCAAAAGTCCAACCAAAGCAACATCAACCACAAGACCAACCAAAAGATCGGCCGCATACAACTCAAACTCTGACCAGAAATCTTCCCCTCTCTTCTGTACTTCTGCAAAAGTAGCACAGCAAGAGTCTATGGCAACCTGCATTAGTTGTAAGTGGTCAAGAGTCAAATACTAAAGAGAACAACGTTAGCTTAATCATTGACAAACCTCAGTTCCAACTTTGAAGAGAAATGAAGGATCTGCAAGCATTCTGTTTCGGAGCATTGAGCATGACCTCATCAAAAACCCAAGGGGCCAAACAGAACCCTGCCAATTTCCACATTATCTCACAAAACAATCAAAATCAATCATCATACAAAGGCAAACCTGTAGATCGAGATAACGAAGAAGAAAGAGTTTCCGAATCCCCACGGATTTAGCTGCCTCCAACATATCTTCCGGTAACGTAATCCCTCTACGCTCTGTCTCTTTCATTACTTCTTCCAATTTCAGTATCGGACCAAACTCCTTCTCCTCAGCTTTATCTGCTTCATCCTCTCCCTCATCTCCTCCACCTCCACCACTTCCGCCTCCATTACCACTATTTCCACTCTCATCGCCTCCATCGCCATCTCCGCCGTCTCCATCAAGTTCCGGCTCCAAATCGCTTAAAGTCTCATCCTTCAAGCCGCTATAAGCCCATTCCGGCACCGATCTACCTGATATTTCACCTGAAACCACATCCGATCCCACACATCGGTTTCTCAGTTTCCGACAAGAAAGATCCGAATTGAAATTGATCCGTCCGGATTCAACACCACGGCTTCGACGGAAACACATCGACATTACTTCAAACCTTTGACCGGTTCTGCATTGATTTCGCGGCTCTACATTATTGAACCCGTCGTTGGAGAAATTGGAAATGTGGGAAATTTTTAGGGCTATTGACATTTGTTTGCCTCGACTTCCTTTGATCTAACGAACAAGAGATCAAATACCAAAGGGCTTAAAAGTTCCAAATGTGTAGAATTATGAAGCAGAGACGAGAAAGGCGGAGTTATGTATGCTAAGCGTTCAATGGCAGTGGTGAGGTTTTAAGGGTTTTAAAACACACTCTTGCCTTAATTGGAGACGACGACCAAGGAAAAAGTGATGTGCGGTTCTGCCTACTGAAAGCTCAACAGGTGGCAACTTATTCGAAGCATTTTATTTATTTTTAAAAGTATCAAATCTATTTGAGAATTTGTAACCCTATGCTTTAGTTTATTTGTGGACACAGAACGGATATTCAAAAAAATTATAGTATTGGTGACCCGTTTTACTTTGCTTAGGATAGTTAATATCGATCCGTTTTGTTTCAGAAATTTTCGGACATCCAGAAAATTTAGATATTCGAAAATTTTACTAATATTTGCAGATATTTGCTCCAATCTGATCCGTTTTTCAAATTTAATTTTTAAATATAATACATAAAAATAACAAAAATAAAAAATATATTTTTTTTTGGTGAGAAAATGAGGAAAAACTCCCCTTCAAAAATTAATAGAATTGAATTACAAAGCTATAAGTCTAGGACATACATGTCCATTCTTATCCTCAACTAACATCGAATTTAAAGAAGAGGACAATCACTCAACTTATGAAAACCCAAGGGAAGAGAGAAAGCCATATTCGCTAACCCATCGGCCACCCGATTAGCTTCGCGAAAAACGTGGGAAAACCGGACTATCCAGTCCTTTGAAAGAAAGCCATAGCACAAAATTTACTAGGAAAGACAATGGGTGGGAGTCATCTATGCCATTTTTCAAGAAACCTACCACCATTTCCGAATCAATCTCAACCTCTAAACACCGAACTCCAACCTCCCAAGCACAAAACAAACCATAATACACTCCCCACAGCTCAGCTAACGGGGCTGTACATATACCCAGATTAACAGTAAACCCACAACACCACTTACCATATGAGTTTCGTAAGATACCACCTGTTGAAGCATGACCCGAGTTACCTTGAGAAGCCCCATATGTATTCATTTTAAACCACACAAGAGGTGGAAGTACCCAACCCACGAGTCTCTCTTCGCGCCTCACTGCCCGAGACCCAGCTTTTGCTTTAACATGACTAGCCCATATTTCCTTCGCAGCATCTCGGACAAACCAAGTACGGTCTCTACACCGTCGTGAAACCCCAAAAGTATTTTCACATCGCCATTTCCAACTCCACCACACCGTAACCGCAAAAATAGTAGACCATGCAATGCCATTGACCATAATATTATCATCGAGATTGGTATAAACCCATTCCAACATGTGATTCACTAAAGAAACTATTCCGCATGTGAGGAAGGATTAAACGGTTCCAAATACCTTCCACCGCAGGACAGTCCCGTAAAATATGAATAAGCGATTCATGACCAAGCTTGCATACCTCACATAAGCTTGAAGAAGATAGATGACGTCATCTTCGTTCAACATTAGTCATCACAACCTGGTTCGTAACCAGCCATAAGAAATATCGCATTCTCTCTATAGCAATCACTCTCCATACTTTATCAAATAGACATTGCATATTCTGGCCGTGATGTGTAATCTTAGTCACAAAACAATACGCTAGCTTCACAGTAAACAAACCATTTGGACTTTCTCCCCATGAAAGACGATCACGAGCTCCGGTTACCTTATCAACAACCCGAGTAAACAAATTCAGTTGAATCTCATAGCTAATATATGGTGTAATCTGTGCCAACAGCCATCCTTGATCATTACTCCATAAGTCACTCACCAAGAGGTGAAGACAATTATCCGAGACCGGTGTATGAACAAGAGAGCATAAAGAGTCTTTAGTTAACCATGTATCTTGCCAGAAGCGGACGGACTGACCGTTACCAATAACCCAACGAAGCCCCGGGACTACAACATTGAAAAGTCCCAATAAAACACTTTTCCATACAAGAGAAAACCATGACTTTGATATTAACCAGCTTCTATCATGTATATCAGTCACATGGTACTTCTTTCTTAATACTTGAGCCCATAAACTATCTCCAATTTTCAACAAACGCCAGCCCACTTTCGATAAAAGGGCTATGTTCATACTTCGAGAGTCCCGTAAACCAAGCCCGCCTTCATGTTTAGGCTTACAAATCCGGTTCCAAGCCATAAGATGTTGACGTTTTCTTTCAGGTGTACTACCCCAAATAAAACTTCGAGATAAACAGTCTAGTTCATCCAAGGTCGACTTCGGTAGTGCAATTGTACTCATCATATGCATTGGAAGAGAAGAAACACTGCCTTTGTCAATGTAACTCTACCCGCGAGACTCAAAGTCTTTCCCTTCCACCCTGATAATCTCGAGGCTACACTAGCTGATAAAGAACCAAAGGTCTCCTTATTGATTCGTTTATGAAGAATCGGTAAGCCAAGATACTTGCCTAAATCCCTTGTTATTTGAATACCACTTTCCGCACTTATTCTTGTTTCTAGCTCACGACTAATATTGCTAGAAAAAAATATTTTTGATTTCTCCAAACTCACTTTCTGACCTGAAGCCGCACAAAAATCTCGAAGAGTCTTTCGAATCACGCGAATTTGATCTATAGAAGCCTCAGCAAACAATATTAAATCATCTGCAAAACATATATGTGAGAGCGGTGGTCCATGACGTGATAGCCTAACCGGTTTCCACTTCTTCTGATTAACAACCGAATTAATCATGTGGAAAAGGCGTTCTAAACATAAAACAAATAGATACAGCGATAGTGGATCACCTTGCCGTAATCTCCGAGCCGCTACAAAGGACTCCGTCTTTTCTCCATTCCATAACAGTCATTGACGGATTAACAACACACTTCATAATCCAGTCAATCCATATATCAGGCAGCCCAACAGCTTGTAACGTATCTTGTAAAAAATCCCAACGCACTCGATCATACGCCTTCTCCAGGTCAAGCTTAAGTAACATCCAGCCCTTAATACCTTTCTTACGCCGCATAGAGTGAACTGCCTCCTGCACCATAATAATATTATCCGCGCTCAGCCTCTCCGGAATAAAACTATCCTGAGCCGGACCAATTAAGCTCGGCATGAAACTCTGTAACCTCATCATCAAAGTCTTTGTAATTGTCTTGAATAAAACATTACACAAACTAATAGGACGAAACTGTGATATCTTCTCCGGACGAGCTATCTTCGGTATAAGAACAATCAAAACATCGTTTAAACCCAACGGCATTACACCAGTTCCGAAGAAATCCAACACACACTTGACTACTGATGTTCTAACCACACTCCAACAATCATGAAAGAACACCGGTTGAAAACCGTCTGGTCCTGGCGCTCTAAAGCGTCCCATACTCTTAATTGCACGTTATATCTCCTCAGCACTAAACGGTAACGTTAGTTTTGTGATATCGGCAGGCGTAAGTGATACAAAACCATCTCTCGGTAACTGTAACATAACCGGGTCAATGTCGTCCAACGAGTAGAGCTTTTTGTAAAAAGCAACAGCTAAGTTCTCCAACTCTAACTTGCTTGATACCCACTGCCCCTCATCATTTTTTAATAACGCCACTTTGTTCCTTGCTCGCCGAACAATCGTAGATGTGTGAAAAAAGGAAGTATTGCGATCACCCTCCTTGATCCATTTCTCTCGGGATTTTTGTAACCAAAGCACTTCCTCTTGTTCCAATATTACACTCAACTCCGCCATCAATTCAGATTCCTTCCGCAACAAGTCATCAGTTTGTTGATTCTCAAGAGACTCCTGCACCCTTCTAATGTCGGCTAAGAGTCTATCCTTCCTCTTTAATATGTTACCGAAAACCTCCTTATTCCATCGTCTCAAAACACCTTGTAACTCACACAAAGCACTAGGCGTAGGAGCCCTTGAGTTCCATCGACGCGACCAGCTCTTGAAAACCATCATGATTAAGCCAAGCCGCTTCAAAACGGAATGGCTGTCGGGAAACGTCTATACTAATTTTCGGCACCAGCTATATATGTAGTGGTGCGTGGTCCGAAGCAAGGTTTGGTAAGTGTGTAACCCGAGCTTCCGGCCACTTAAGCCGAGATTGTCCACAACATAAAACACGGTCCAAGCGTTTAGCAATATAGGAGCTTGTCGTTCTCCCTCTCCGCCAAGTAAAACTAGGACCATGAAACCCCATATCAATCAAGAAAGACTCACTAATCCACCTACCAAATTCCAAAGAATCCTCCTAAAGTCTTCCACTACCACCCGATCTCTCATCGATATTTATAATTGTGTTAAAATCACCTCCTATAATCAAAGGCTCCATTATAGTATCAATGATCTCCTTCAACTCCATCCATAAACCACTTCGCCGGCTCGTGGACGGAGCCGCATAAACCACAATAAGATTCAAAACCTCTGAATCATTCTGAATCCTCGCATAGATAAACTGCCTTGAGGATTTAAAAATGACAACATCACCAACCTCTTGCTTCCACAACAACCATAAACCACCACTTTGCCCCTCAGCATCAACACGATAAGAATTATCAAAACCTAGGCCCCGAAAAATTTGTCTCGCCCTATCACCTCCTGCGTGAGTTTCAAAGATAGCTAAAACCTCTGCCTTAAACTTCTTCAACATATAACAGATAGATCTTCGAAAGTTGGGTTTATTCGCCCCCCGGCAATTCCATAAGATGCAATTCGTTGATAGAAACAATAAACAAAACCGAACTACCGGGGAGTAATATTACGCTTGAATAGGCTCCACCCTTGTCCCGGTGGGACCAAGAGGCACCTCATTTCTCCTTGCCATGCATAATAATATCTGTTGAAGATGGATTTAATAATGGACTCTCCACTCCCATCACCTCATCACTTGACTTCTCCTGACTTCCAGTGAAAACACCACCTTCACGACCAATAGGATTACTCTCAATCCTTAGTCTTTTACCCGATATTGTACGTTCAACCTCCCCCTTCGTTGGCCCAAACACAATACCTCGACCAGGCTTGTTAAGAAAACCTCGAGTTCCACTCACATTCAGCGGTTTTTTCGAACCACTCACCTTAGCTCTTCCATTATCCTTCACAACCATCTTATCTTTAATGATATTCAACCCTCATTTATTACTCGACACTTGAGTATTAGCTCATGCGTTGAAAATTTTTGGGCCATATTCCTTCTCCTTATTAGCACCATGTACATTTTTTGCTATATCCACCACCTGTCTCTCCCCTTGCTTATCCAACCTTTCAAATCTATTGGCAGTGAGCACTAGATTAGGTTCGTGTCTTATCCCTTCCACCATCTTACTTGACCGCACCTCATTACCAGCCTTTTCCCCTAGCTTATTAATAGTTTGAGCACCAGCCTCTTGTCTCAAACCATTTCTCCGAACTGTCACAAAATCATCACCATTAACTTCAGGCTCACGAACTTTATCTTGTGACGTAGTGATATTCATCAAAGAAGTTTTCTCCACCACCTCCTTAGAGCAAGCCGAAGCTAATGTCCATATACTCCACGTCGCGGACATATAGTTGAAAGCCCCTCATAGGAAACAAAATACCGCTCACCATTAATCATTACTGTGCCTTTGAGTGGAGCCTTAAGATTCACTTCCACACACACCCTAGCATATCGAGCCCTCTCAAGTTGTAACGTGGTCAAGTCTACCTTTACCGGTGTACCAATCCCTTTCGCTATCGACATTAAAATAGCCTTATGATAAAAATTCACAGGGACGTTCATCAAGCGCACCCACACCGGTGTTGTGATAATATCGTCACTCAATGGATCAAAGCCGCGTTCCATGCTTGCACTAATAGGTAACTCCCAAACAGCCTCCATGGTCCTCCCGTTAGTGCATTCATATACTCATCTTCATCTTCAAAACGTACCATAAAGAAGTTCCTCGGGAGATCCAAAACGTACATCCCTTTTTTTGGACTCCATAACTCATGTAACGTCTTCATTAGAACTGCAATCTGAACTGAACGACCCAATACCTTCACTAACAAACATTTTTTCCACAAACCATTCATAGCATCCAACACTTCATCTCCTATAACAATCACCGGTTCGCCGTCCTTGCCATTAGGAAAGCTTACTGATACTCTCTCCTCCACAAACCTATCGTCCATAACACTCTCAGGGATCGACATCCCTCCACCCGAACTCCTCGAGACTCGTTGCGCCCAAGAGACAGCCTTATCCGGTGGCTTCTACGGCGGTACTTCCTTCTCCATTACGTCATGCATGGTCGAATCGCGAGCCTCCAAAACCCTAAGTCCCTTATCGCCTAATCCGCTCATTAGGGTTTTTTTTTTTTAAATATATTTAAAACCTATAAATTAAAAAAATAAGAGAAAGGAGGAAGATCGATAATATTTTTTTATTTGTTTGTTTAATAGTCTATTAGTTTTTTATATTTCAATAAATTTTAATTGTTTAAAGTTAAAAATTAGTAATTATTTTTATAGATCTGATATATTATAATAATATTATTACTTTTATGTTATTATTATATATTCATAAAATTAATTTATATTATATTACTATACAAATATACGTATTATTATATATATATTATTGCTATAAGTCAAAATTTACGAATCAGAGCGAATATCCGATTTTTCCTTAAACAATATTTGTATTTGCTCTGGTTTTTTATGGATACAATTTTTTATTATTTGCTTTACTCCGTAATCTTACGGATATCCAAATTTTTCGAACATAAGCAAATAACGAATATTTTGGGCAGGGCATGCTTTATTGGCCCCGTAAGTTCACAAATTCACAATGTTGACTATATACTTACTTTTGCGTTGACTAATACAAAGAATATCATAAGGTTGATTTTTGAAGTGCAATAGCACACATTTGACCAAAGATTGAAAGAAAATCCGTTTCGTCTTCCAAATCTTCATCATCGTCGAGACTCAAATCAATCGGTGCAAAGAGGAGTTGAGAAGACTTCGACCACTACATTCATACTTTTAAGGTTAGTCATGGAAAGTTCGCATTTTTCCCCTGAGAAAATCAGTTTCTTAAAGAAATATGATTCATCTCTTTTGGCTATGAACTGAAATATGTTGGTAACAATATTTTTTAGTGAAATTTGTTTACTTTCCTATTTTGTTAGATAGTTTTTAGAGAATTTTGTTCGTCTGGATTTAGGGTTTGCTGATAACAATATTTTTTTGGTGAAATCTTGTTGGTGTGGAGCATAGTGTGGAAGAGATAGTTAGTCATCTTGTGGAAGAGAATTATGTTCAAGTGGTTTCTATATGCGAGATGGGAGGTATTGGGAAAACCACACTTGTTAGACAAGGTTTTCATCATGAGAAAGTGAGACGTCGTGTTAATGGATTCTCTTGGGTGTTTGTTTCACATAAATGTAGGCAGAAGCATGTGTGGCAGTCTATATTATAGAGCCTTAGGCTGAAAAAGAGGAGCAGAGAATTGCAAAAATGACAGTTTATGGACTTTAAGATTAGCGTTTTAAACTACTTGAAACTGAAAAATGTTTGATTGTTCTTGATGATCTATGGAGTATTTCAACTTGGGAGCTTATAAAGCCAGCGTTTCCACATACATTAGGTTGCAAGATCTTACTCGCTTCTTGGAATGAAGGTGTTGGTTTTCATCCAGATCGAAAATGCATTATCTTTAAGTCTAGATGCTTAACTTATGAAGAAAGCTGTGAAGTATTTCAGAAGATAGCTTTGTTTGAGAGAAACGATTGAGGTATGTCCTTTAATTCATTATACATAAAAACGAGGATGAAATATGAGAGATCTTATGAACTTCAGTTCCCTTCTCAAATCTCTTCAGTTTACTAATCCGAACGAATTTTTCAGACCTGCAAGCTCTGATTATAATCTAGCTCATATTAGTAAATCTAGTGTGGAATCCCCTAAAACCCCAAATCCAGTTAGAATCTTTACCTGTCTTCGAAGGCTTTCTTTAAAATGTAACAGCTTTTAGATATAACAATAAAGAAATATGAAGACGATCAACATCTTATATACTATATTTTTGGTTCTATAAAATAAAAAATCAATCAAATAGTAAATTTAGGGATGGTTCATTATTAGAATGTTCTTCCAATGTTCTGCTGTTACACTTGTGTTGATGATAATGACGCTGATGATGATTATTTGGATGATAATGGTGCTGAAGATTCTGCTTATGAGGCCATCAGTGATGATGATGAAAAACGATATTTGGATGATCGTGAAAATCCATACTTCACAACGGCCCTAAATCCGAAGTGGATAAGCCAATTGGTAAGAGTGTTATATAGCTTTCCAAAGTTGCATATAACATAACGGAGTTATGGTTTTTGTTTCGAAAATGCAGCACATATTGGCTAGCGTAATAAAAGACTATGGCTTAAACTTCCCTAAGTCCATAACTGTCATTGACCCACTTGCGAGAATCTTTGGTAATTTGGTGAAGAAAATCAAGATTCAGAGTAATGGAAGTGTGTTTATCAAAGCATTCAGAAGTGTTATGGTGATACGATGTTATATAGAGATTGTCCTAACAATGGGAGATTCCGTACGGATTTAGAAGCATACATAGCTCACTCTTTAATCACCATTTAGATCCTCTGGTTTCAAAGAGTTATGGTGGTATGATGGTAATATAGATACTGTCTTAACAATGGGAGGTCTACCATCACTTAGAGTCTTGGATCTGTTTGGAGCTCAATTCAGAAGACGCAAGTTACCTAAGAGCATAGGGAAGCTCATCAACTTGAGGTATCTCAGTTTGAAAGAGACAAACTTGTATGTGTTACCATCATCTCTGGGGAATCTTGTGATGTTGGTTTACTTGGATTTAGAGATTTATGAGACAATGGTTTACATCCCAAATGTTATAAAAAAGATGAAGAAGCTGAGATATCTTATGTTACCTGACCAACTAAGCAATAAACAAAGTTGAAATTGAGTGGTTTATTTGAATTAGAGACCCTCAAGAATTTCTCATTAAAGGACAGTAGCGTCAAGGATCTCACCAATATGACCAAACTCATAACATTATGGATTTGTTGTGCCTGCAGAAACACCAGAGAGGAAGTCGTACCTTTGTCCCTTGGTGCATCATTGAAACACTTGGAAGAGTTTATGTTGTACAGAAACATCCAAGTCCAACAAGTGAAGATTAATGTAGGAGCTCTTGTTTCCAGTTTCAAAAGACTTAACCAGTCGAGGTTAGATATAAAATAGAAAAGTTACCGAATGAACTTCAGTTCCCTTCTCGAATCTGTTCAATTTCTTTATCCTCTTGTGACTTACTAGAGGATCCAATTCCAATTTTGGAGAAATTACATAGCTTGAAGATTCTTAGTGTAGAGTTGAATGCTTTCACATGGAGAAAAATGGTCTGCTCGAAAGTCGGTTTCCCTAAATTTCATACTCTTGAGATTTCGATACTAGATAATCTTGAAGAGTGGGTGATAGAAGAAGAGTCCATGCCATGTCTTTGTATTGTTGAGATCAATGACTGTAGAAAGTTGAAGAGTCTCCTTGATGGATTAAGATACATATATACTTTAAAGGAGGTAAGAGTGGGATGGATGGAGAATGAAATCAAGGATAAGTTAGTCCAAGGTAGAAAAGTACCCTAACAGCCAAATTCTTATAAATTCTCTCTTCTTCTTCCTTCATTCTCTTCTGCATCTTTTTTTCTTCTGCGTTATTCAATGTATCTTCTTCTCAACCACAACTATGTCAAGTGAAAAAACTGTATTGGCAGTGACGGATGATGTGGTGTTGCCTGTTAGCTCTGTAATGAAAGAGCTTGGAAAAGAAGGGATTGAACGTTGTGATCCTCTGATTATCACTCACGCTTCCACAATAAGTAAAATCTTATTATTTTCTGCTTATTTGTTTAGATAGTGTGTTTCCTTGGGTGAGAACAACAATTTAAATGCTCTTGTATGTGTCTTCTTCTCATGACGTTGGACTATTTTTTCAGATGAGTTTCCTTTGGATTCTTCCTCGGTGGATGCAGTTTTAGCCATTTCCAAAACATCAGATTTTCTAACTGATACTATAAATGGTGAGTACTCAAGAATCTTGAAGCCTAGTGGTAAGGTTTTCATGTGCAACAACATGCAAGGTAAAACGGGAGAACACAAAAGAGGTTTGTCTTCTGTTACAATGTATCTTTCACATACATTGATTTTCTGCGTTTGTGATTTTGGAACAGGAAATTCTGGGAATGTTTTTCTTCCAAAGTTCTTCAAAGTGTACCTGGGTGGTGAATAAGAAGATCATCTGGTAAAAACAGTTATTTTTACAGTTTACAATATGTTTTTTAGTTTGTTGCGTAGTTCGTTGAAACTTGTTGATTTATTGCAGGAGATACCCATTTCTTTCAACATATTCTTTCCAAAGCATTTGCCTAGTTACGTAACTGTCAAAAGCATCTATGGAAATATTTGGAAACTTTGGTTGAGAAAATTTAGAGGTGGCGATGAGAAGTATGATATGGTTGATGGGTGGAAGAGTATTGCTAAGGATGAAAGTTTGAATGCTGGAGATTTCTTGGAGTTAGAGTTTGATGGGTTAATGTCTTTCAAATTATGTATTTACGAGGGTTCCACAATGACTAAAAGGCCTATAAGAACTTCAATGCATGACACTTACTCAGATGGTGAAGAAGAAGAAGAATTAAAAGGTAGTGATGATGTAGTTGAACTTGACGATGATGATGAAGAAGAAGAATCAAGAGGTAGTGATGATATAGTTGAACTTGACGATGATGATGATGTGGATGAAACTTGTGTTGATGATAATGACGTTGATGATGACTATTTGGATGATAATGGTTCTGCTGCTGAAGCCGTCGATGATGATGATGAAAGACGGTATTTGGATGATCGTGAGAATCCATACTTCACGATGGCCCTAAATCCGAAGAGGATAAGCCAATTAGTAAGAGTGTTATATAGCTTCCAACAATTGCATATAACATAATTGAGTTATGGTTCTTGTTTCCAAAAATGCAGCACATACCGGCTAGCGTAATAAAAGACTATGACTTGAACTTCTTTGAGTCCATAACTGTCATCGACCCACTTGCAAGAACCTTTGGTAAGTTGGTAAAGGAAATTAAGATTCAGAGCAATGGGAGTGTGTTTATCAAATCATTCGAAAGTATGATAAGAAGGAATGAAGTGAAGACAACAGACAAAATGATATTTGAGCTAAAAAAGAGTGGTGGGAGCAATTTGGTTCGCACAATGAAGGTGTAGGTAATCAGTAGATGATTACTAAAAGAATCATGCTTTGATTTTATTACCTAAAACTTGATCATGATCATGTTGTTTAGATTCTCTCTAACTCCTTAATAACTTCTAAATTGTTTTCCTGTGGTGGTAGTTGAAGTTTCTTTGTTTTTAAATGAATCTCAAACTTACTTCGTATGTTATCAATTTAATACAATTTTTCAAAGCAAGGACCCTTTTGTAATATCTAGAGATTCCAGCCCTTGGATATTATCAACCTCGAGGTCTACCATCCTTCGAGTCTTGGATCTGTTTGGAGCTCAATTCAGAAGATGCAAGTTACCTAAGAGCATAGGGAAGCTCATTTACTTGAGGTACCTTAGTTTGAAAGAGACAAATTTGTGTATGTTACCATCATCTCTAGGGAATCTTGCGATGTTGGTTTACTTGGATTTAGAGATTTACGAGACAATGGTTCACATCCCTAATGTTTTAAAGAAGATGAAGAAGCTGAGATATCTTATGTTGTGTTTCACAATTGCGGGGACGAATCAGAGAAAAAAAATACAAGAACAATGATCAATATGATTAGGTCCTACTCTCTGTACAATCTCTTTGTATAGATGGTGTTTTGGAGTTGTCTTCATCCGAGCTTTTCGGATAGAGTGGCTACAAGATCTTCCCGAGCTTTCTCTAAGGCACTTGAGAGATTTTCAGGCTTTCTTCCACCGGCTTGAGCGAAATTAGGCTTGCCACCACCTCCTCCACCACACAATTTAGCTACAGGGCCAATGAATTTACCTGCTTGAACACCTAAAGACACTACTCCAGGACTGAATGCAGCTACTAAACTAACTTTGTCTTTGTCTGGACATGATCCTAGTACCACAGCTGCTGGATCTTCCAATGTGCTCACCAAATGCTCAGCTGCACTCCTTAACGAGTCAGCATCCGTGTCATCCATCGACTCAACGAGCACTCTTATCGTCTGTGAAGTTCCTACAGTAAATGCTTTGTTTGATATGACAGATGCTCTATAAACGGCTGCTTTTGAACGCAATTCTGAGGCTTCTTTCCTAGCAGCACGCAGTTCCTCTAGAAGATTATCCACTCTGTTTGTTATATCCTCTGCTTTCACCTTCATATTTGAAATGTATTAATACTTTGGAGACATTTTCAAACATGGAAAGAAAAAGGTCTCTAGACGTGGAATACCGAATACCTTGAGAGTCGAGCATAGACGTGTGATTTGAGAATCTCGTGAGTTTATGTATTCAATAAATGCTTCACCCGCAACTGCTTCGATACGCCTGATTCCAGATGCAATGCCCTGTTCTGAGATAATCTTGAAGGCTCTTATTTCTGCAGTATTTCCGACATGAGTGCCACCACAAAGTTCCATGGAGACACCAGGAACTTCTACTACACGAACCTGTGATTATTGTAAGTGTCCTCTTAGTCAAGCAAAGTTGTCGAAAAGCCAATACAATCTAGTGAAACTTTGCTTACCTCGTCATCATATTTTTCCCCAAACATTGCTATGGCTCCAGCTCGTTTTGCATCAGCAAGAGGAAGGACTTTTGTTTCAAGATGTGTAGCTTCCCCAATCCACTTATTGATCAGGCTTTCAATTTCCTCAAGTTCACTATCATTTAGGGGCCGATTAAAATTGAAGTCGAATCTGAGCCGGTCAAAAGCTACTAATGAACCAGCCTGTGATGTTTCTTGTCCTATTACTTTCTTAAGAGCTGATTGCAGCAAATGTGTGGCCGTATGGTGAACCTTCGCTCGCTGTCTCAGGTTTGCATCCACTGATGCTTCCACCTCCTTACCAACTTCAAGAGCTCCACTTTTTACAGTGCCTTTGTGAACAAAAATCTTAAGAGACTTCCTCACATCACATACCTCAACAACAGCATTCTCTTGATTCCTGATATAAAGAAAACCATGATCTGCTATTTGACCTCCTGATTCAGCATAGAAAGGAGTTCGGTCCAGCAGAATCTCTACATCACTGCCTTCAGAAACTCTAATCACAGGCTTCCCATCCACCAAAAGACTTTTCACAACAGCACGAGCAGAGAGTGTGTCATATCCAAGGAACTGAGTGTCGGCCATATTTTTCGTCAGATCAGCATCATCTTCAACTGTAAGTTTTACAACATTGTGAGCAGCTTGAGATTGGCGTCTTTGATTATCCATTTCCAAATTAAAACCATTCATATCTATAGTGACTCCACGTTCTTCAGCAACTTCTGCTGTTATCTCCACAGGTAAGCCGTATGTATCATACAGAATAAATGCATCTTTTCCTGATAGGTAAGGCTTACTCTTAGTTTGCTCAGCCATTGACAGGGATTCATGAAGCTTTTGTTCTAGCAACTTTTCTCCTTTCGCTAGAGTTTTCTTAAACTGAAGTTCCTCTTGCTTAATCTCCTCAAGGATCCGTGAGGCCTTTAGTTTTACATCTGAATCAATATAAGTACTCAATTCTATCACTTTTTCAGCAACTGTGGGCAAAAATGCTCCTTCCAGATTACTATTTATTCCGAGAGACTTTCCTTTCCGTACAACTCTTCTTATCAGCATCCTTACAACATAACCTCGGCCAATATTTGATGGTGAAACACCATCTGATATGAGATAGACAATTGCTCTCATGTGATCTGCAATCACTTTTAGATTTGTCTTTGCCTGGTGATTCGCAGTGTCATACGAGATATTAGCCAACTCAGAGACCTTTGCAATGATTGGAAATATCAAATCTGTCTCGTAGTTGTTTGGAACCTTTTGAAGGATTTGAGCCATACGTTCTAAGCCAAGACCAGTGTCAATGTTCTTCTGTTTCAACGGCTCAAGCAATCCACCATCTTTCTTGTTATACTGCATGAATACCAAATTATAGAACTCGATAAATCTGGTATCATCTCCAAGATCAACACCATCGTCAGAACCTCTCTGAGGATAGAAGTCATAGTATAACTCTGAGCATGGTCCACAAGGACCAGTTGGTCCACTTGTCCAAAAGTTGTCAGCTTCACCCATTCTCTTTATACGCTCGACAGGTACACCGACTTCGTTTTTCCATATTTCAAAAGCTTCATCGTCGTCTTCATAAATGCTAACCCAAATTCTATCAACAGGTAGTCCAAACTCTATGGTTGATAGCTCCCATGCCCATCTTATGGCTTCTTTCTTGAAGTAATCACCAAAGCTAAAGTTCCCAAGCATCTCAAAGAAAGTATGGTGCCTGGCTGTTCTTCCAACATTCTCCAAATCATTTGTGCGTATGCATCTTTGTGCAGTGGTTGCACAAGGAACCTGTCTAGGTACCTGCAAAGAAATCCACAAATGTTCATTATTCTTCAAGTTTAAAATACTCTCTAAATACGTAAGGAAAAGTACCTTTCCGAGAAAAACAGGCTTAAACTGAAGCATTCCTGCAATTGTTAGCAGGACAGTAGGATCTTCTGGCACAAGAGACGCACTTGGAAGCACTGTATGCCCACGAGAAGCATAGAATTCAAGAAAACGGCGTCGTATAGAATCTCCACTGACATCCTTGGACTGATAATCCTCCTGCCTAGCATCCTCTGACACTGGCTGTACTGATACTGAAAAACAAATTCAACGCTGATTAAGAGTGCCGACATACCAAAATGAATACTCCTAAGAAGGAAAAAGAAACACACACAGATTGTGTGGAAACAATAAGTGCAAAACCTGATGAGCACTTAGTGATAATCTGAGCTGATTGAGCAGATTTGGGCAGAAAGATAGCAGGATTATCACCAGCAACGGTTCTGGACACAAAACCTGAAAACCACATTACTGAGATGAAAACAATACCAAGAAACTTACATACAATACTGAATTAAAGCAAAAAAAGAAGAGAATTAACAAACCTCAAGAACTCTTAAACTTAAACAACTGAAATTAAAAGTACTTGTAACATGATGATGCCCATTTAGGAAGCGGAAAACAAAACTCAGAATTTAATTTCACCAATTCTGATACAAATTTATGGTTTATATGGAACTGAACCTCTGAGATTACATACCCACTAATCAAGGTTAAGTTTTTATTGGTGGTGCATTACAATAGTAGAATAACGTTTATCAATCTCTCTTTTACTTAATCCCGATAAATCGAAAAAAGGAGAAAACTTACGTTTAGAAACGCAAATACAAGAGCGATGCGAAACAATTGGTCTAAAAGCAAAATCGAAAAAGTTTACTGTGGAGAAGTTCATCGAGACTATAAGGCAGAGAGTTTCAGAGCGGAAAAGAAGAGGAAAAGCTTTTTATCCACTTCTTTTGGATTCGAGATTTTAAGTCAATTGTTTTTCTTTCAATTATTATTCAATTGTAAGCAAGATAAAAAAAAAGAAAAGTTGAGGATTCCATGAGTGAGTGAATAAAATACCTTCGGTGGTGGAGCTAAATTTATCTTCTCCATTGAAAGACCAAAACCTCTCTAATCCAACTTCAATTTAGATTGAGAGAATTAGTTACAATAACCTAACTTTTTAAATCCTTGATTGAAAGCATAATTAGATTAATCCAACATTATAGATAAAAAGTCAAAAATACTTTAATTTTTGAAAAAACTACAATTTACTATTTTAAATTATTTTTTCAACCTAAAATAAATTAATTTAACTTAAAGTTAAAAAACAAATCGTCCATTTTTGAAACATCAATCATCAATCTTCGATTGTTGTCGATATTTGAAACTTTAATTATTTTCGATTTTTAAAACCTCAATCGTCGTCGTCTTCCATTTCGACTCTGTCACCGTGTCGCAGTTCCATCCATTCCGTTTTTCGTTTTCTCAGTCTTCATTTTCTTCTCTTCCTCTGTGTTCGTCTCCGCCTTACGTGTTCCTCTTCGCTGTCCGTTCTAGGGTTTTCGATACCTCGTTGTCTCTTCTATTGTGTTCGTCTTCGCCGTTTTTGTCGTCCTCCCCGTGACATCGAAGGTGAGTAATGTGGGAGTTGTTCTTCGCAGTTTTTAATTTCTACTGCAGTCTTTTATTCGCTATTGCTGATTTAAGCAATACAAATTTTTATTTGTTCATTGCAGATTTATGTTGAAATGCAGTTTTTTGTTTCAATTGCAGATTTAATCATTTTTTCCGAAGCATATTTAATCATTTGTCCATTGCAGATTTATTAATCTCTCAATTGCAGATATTTGTTTTAAATGCAGATTTATTCAATTGTTTCAATTGTCCATTGTAGATTTATGTTGAATGGCATATTTTGCATATTTTGTTGGTATATACCGTATTGATTTATGGTGTCTTCATATATTTACATAGGTATGGCTGGATATCCACCTAAATTGTATCAAAATATTGATGAGGTCGGCGATAAAAGCATCAACCACTTCTCGTTTTGCAAAAGGCTTCGTGACCATAAAAGCAAAATAGGGGATGATGCTTGGGAAGCGCTGAAGGAAACATCATTTGATGTTTTCTTGAAATTGACTGACATGAACTATATATTCTCATATTCCATCTTCCGATATTTTTTGTGCCATCAGTTATCTGTCAACAATACACATGAGCTATGGTCTACAATTAACAGCAGGCCACTAAGGTTTTCTCTCAACGAGTTTGCAGAGATAACGAGCCTTAATTATGAGCCATGTGATCCATCAAACGTATGTGATATTGATCATCATACTTTTTGAAAAAAATGGGAAAAGCATATGGGGAAACTCCAACACTTGACGAGTTAGATACGATAATAGCACGTGTAAAACATGGGAAATGAGATTTTCGGGAAAGGATGATGTTGTGTAGGTTATGTTGCATACATGTTTTCATTTGTGCCATTCATGCAGGTTCAAGGATTCCATTTACCCTTGCGAAGAGAGTCCTTAATGAAGATAATTTTAACAAGTATCCCTGGGGTAGAGAAGCTTTTACCTACTTGGTAGATTCTATAAAGACTACCGACTTCCAAAACTCATCTCAAACCATTCAAGGTTTGATTCATGCATTTTACATATGGGTGTTTGATTCAGTTCCCGGTTTAAGGGTTTTGGTGGAGAATCGAAGAGATGTCAGTGAAGGACAATCTCTTCTCCATTGGCAGGGTTCTCGTAAATGATCTGACTTCATTGCTGATGAAATACATAATCACAAAGAGGTATTTCCATTGAAGAATTTGTTTCTTTTGCAGTTTTATTTAACATTGGAGTTTTATTGTATATTGCAGTTTTATTTTATACTGCAGTGTTATTTTTGTATTGCCGTCTTATTTTCGTAGAAATCTTGTTTTGTTTAGTATCATGCTTGATTACCACTTCATTTGGTATTTGGTAGGTTCGTGTCAGACATATGATCCCAGTCTCCATGGAGAAAATGTACCCTATTTGGCCTGACAATAATCTTCAAGATGATCCTAGGCTTGATAAGTTGATTGAAGATCTCATGAATGATGTCTTGGTCCCAAATCAATGGCATGTTGAAATTAATCAATCTTATATTGTGTTGGCTAAAGAGGGAGTAAAAAAGAGGAAATTTAAGGAGACTAAAAAAACAAAAAACAAAACAGAGAAGGTTAGAGAACAAGTTGAACAAGAGCCTTCGAAGGTTAGTGGTGACGAGGTAGTGATGGAGTTGGTGCAGTCCCTGACCACATTAGTTGGAAATATGGAAGCAACTATGAATCATCGGTTCACCATTTTGGAAGGTAAGATTGACGCACTACAAGGTGATGTGCGGATGTTGAAGGAGGGAAAAAGAAGGTCTACTCAACCAGTACATTTGGATTTGGAAGCAGAGACGCCAGTGAGTGTGATATGCCTTTTCAAAATAAATCTCATACTTTTTTATAAAAGGATATTATATTTTCTTAGCAGTCTTGGTTGTATCCAGAGAAATGTGAGGATAATTTTCCTACTCAGAATTTGGAATCGAAGAAAAAGACAATTGTCCAAGGATCCCATGCTTTGAAAAAAAGGTAGATGCAGTGCCTACGGAGGTAACACCTGGTGTGGAAACGATGAACAAAAAAGAGGAGGGAAAGAAGGTTACAAAGGAAAATGTGTACGAGAGGCAAAAAAAGAAGCCTAATAAGCAGCCTAATAATCCAAAGAAAGTGGTGAAACACAAACACATGTGATTCTGATTTTGTTGTAGATATTTCTGAGCTGGTTCAAAAGGATGTCTTAAAAAAGGGACCACCTACTGGGGTTCAAACTGAGCCGGTTCAAAAAGATGTCTTAAACACAACACAACTGACTTTAGATGACGTTTCTGCTGATAGGAGACATGCTGATTTTGGGGGAAAACTGGATGTTTTGACCAAGTCTCTCTTATCTGAGGAACCACTAGCATTACTGGGAAAGAGATTTCCTACTTTGGCAGCTACTCAGGCTGCATCATACCAGGTGGTGTATCTTCAGCAAATGTCTATGATCCAATAGAGATGGTGACAGAAGAGAAGTTGCGGGCGTTGATGGAGTGGATTGTAGTTGAAGAGTACGTATCACGCAATCTCTATAATCAAATATTTTCTCATCAACTTTCTCGGCACTGTCTTCTTCTGAATCTTTTGTAACAGCTTCCTCCTTTGGATGATGTCTTCTTTGCGGTCCCTTCCTTGTAGGACTTCTCGTTAGCAGAACTTCAGTAGCTTCATCCTTTGAGCTAGGTGAAGCCTTTTCTTTGATCTCAACACAAAGACGAACCAGTACATTGTTCGACTGACAAAGGAATGTTCTCAAATGTCTGGTATTGGTTACATACACCGGAGGTTGATCCGGAGGTAAGCAACTCAAAACCTTCTTAGGTAACATGTAGCTCAAATTGACATCGTAAACGCTTCTCTCTATTTCATATTCTTCAAGTACCATATCCATCATTCATCGAAAGTTAACTTATCTTCAGCTAACAGCGACTTAGACCCTCGATCGCTGTCGACAACAAACAATTTCCTACCATTACTAAGTGTCCACTTCCCACAAATAAGTATAAGTTGAAATTGCGTCATTTCGTCAGTTGAATTAACGAATCGAAACTAAGAAATTGAAGATCTCGATGGTGGTTTCTGCAATTGAAGATGCCGACGGTCGTTGCGGAAATTGAAGTTCTCGATACTAGTACCTGTAAATTGAAGATGGGGATGGTGGTTGAGGCAGTTGAAGATGTCGATGGTGGTTGAGGCAATTGAAGTTGTTGAAGGTGGTTGAGGAAATTGAAGATGTCGGGGATGAAGATGTACGACCAAGGTAGATCTACTCAAGGGCACCTGTTAACAAGAAAACGACGGCGTATCATGCACCGTAACAAGGAATCTGAAGAGTATAATAAATCTGCAAGGTTGAAATAAATTCTACAATGGTTGAAATAAATCTGCAACACTTAAGACATATCGGCAACACAAACAAATCTTCAATGCTTAAAATATATCTGCAACATTTTCAAAGAAATCAGCAACGATTTCAACAAATCTGCAACATTCAAACGTATTGTCTTGTCAAATGTCTGTTCGAGTTATGCGTTTGTCAGACTAGGTGTTTGACCAAATAGTAACACCTAGAGCATTTTTCAAGGTAGGTTCTGACCTACTAATAAATATTTTACTTTTTTAAGTGTTTATTCAATTAAAAAACTGAAATTAGTCAGGTTATAAATTTCCTTTCGTCTCTAATATATCTTCCACGTCCAAACCTTCTTTCTCTCTCAAAAATATATCCACATCCACATTAAGATCATGAATGCATCAAGTTCCTTGGAATATAACAAGAAAGTGAGGGTCATTGTCCAAAACCAGCAGGGGGTGCAAGACATTTATGCAATGCGTATTCATACACGCATGAGGAAACTCATGACTCACTATTGCGAGAAAAATTACCTAACCTATAACACTGTCCGATTTGTGTACGAAGGCCGCTGCATGGGGCCAAATCAGACACCTAATTCAGTATTTTAAATCAGACACTTAATTCGGTATATCTGTATATTGACGCTACACTGCAAACTTATTATAAATATTGCAAAGTTATTATAACCATTACCGATTTATTATAATAGATGCAGATTTATTTACTGCATTGCAAATTTATTTTACTAGTTTTTGGTTGCAGATTAACTTTTTGTTGCAGATTTATTTCATTTGTAATTGCCGAACAGATAAACGAGTTTTATTCCAGTTGGATTTCGGGGACGAAACAACAATTAGTGTGTTCGCAGAGATGGTCGGTGGCGGTGGGAAATTTGTTTAACTCTCTTTCTGCCTTATTTTTGCTTTGTTCCTTTTATCTTTTTTAAATGTGACGTTGTATCTTTTTTCCCCTGGTTAAAGACTTATTTCCAATAAGCGGTTTTCTTCCAACCTTGCAGATTATGTTTTGGCATTGCATGTAATAGCGAGCTCTACATGTTGCAAAATGTGCATCGTATGTTGGTCGTACTATTTCAACAAGTTATTGTCGTCCACAACATTTGTTTTAATAGTGCAAACAGCATACTATATCCACATTCTCGCAGCATGTAAGCACGTTACTACGTGAAAGTGACATATTACAGATCAATTATTGTATCGAAGAGTTGTTGAATAACATATTTCAGCAGTTGGTTAAACTTCACTTCAAAAAAAAAAAAAAGTTCGAAAAAACTGCAATGCAAATGGTTACTCGATGTAGAGTTATATGTTGCATTGCCGATTAACAAGCAAAGCAATAATTTTCATTAATCGCTTAACAATCAGAACCAAAAATAATTGGGAGAAAATTTTAAAATAAATTAGAAATTAAACCGGGTTCAATAAGTATTAAAAAAACAAATTGCCATAAAAAAGATAAAACAACGTCAATATTAACAAGGAGTTTTATCCCCTAGACGGTCCTCCAGACCTGTCCCGTTCAAATCCCACATCCGGGATTTCAATCAGCGCCTATTCTTCGTACAACTTATCCTCCTTTGCCGACAGCCTATTCAATTCCGAACCGATGTCAAAATCCTGAGCCGAGATTTGCTTCATTAGAAGACACACTTTAGCGATTTTGCGTACGTATTTCACCCGATCTTGAAAGGCCTCATCCTTTTCCTTCATGTGCTTCTCCATCCTATCCATCATCCCCTTGTAATGTTTGTGAAGTTTCTCGATTTGGTGCGCGTTATGGATTTTCAACACTTCCACGTACTCATCATCCTCGTCCATCGTTCCCTACAACAAACCAAACAAAAGATTAGTGGTATGTACTGGAATGTAATCAGAAATACGGAAATATATGAATCATAGAACAACTTGTCTTTTTCTGGACCACTTGTTGTCAACCATGACTTGTTTGCCCTTGTCCATTTTTTTGTTTGTACAACCTTTTATTTCACGAGAAGAGACTAATAACAATTTTGTCTTCTGTTAGAGAGTATATATAGAAACTGAAAGGTTGTAAAGGAACGGTTGCGATTGTTGAAGGCGCTTCGTGTTCTGTGAATTTCTTTAATGAAGGCCTTCTTTAATTATAGCCTTCTTTAATTATGGTTAATTATGGTTTTTTATGAACTCGCAAAGTTTTTTTAGTAACACAACAAGCATTTCGAAGTTCCTGGCCTTATTTAATTATGGTTAATTATGCATTTCGAAGTTCCTTTATTATTTCAGATATATTTTGTTTTGCTGATTTGTTTACAAAATTGCAATAAAAACCAAAACTGCAACAGAAATAATTTATTATTTAAAATCGTCAAAACAATGTCGTTTTAAACGTCTCCTATTGTAAAAAGTCAATTTGGATAAAAGCATAATTTAGGGTTTCTATTTCATTTCATGTGTCGCAATTTTAGGATTCTTATCTATCATTTGGGAGTCAATTGAGAAATTTGTTTGTTCGCAATTTGTGTAAAGATTTTCGATATGGAGACATATAGCTACAACCTTAGTGATGAACAGGAAGCGCCTGGTTTCGATCATCACTCAAATGATGAAGAAGAGGTGAACAACCCTACTCCACCGAGTGGAATGCAATTCAATGGTACGAACCCTTCCGAATATGGGGCGTCGGTGGTGTGTTACTGTGGTGAGGATGTTATCCTCGAAAGCGCTACTCTCTTTCGGAATCAGGGCAGGTTGTTCTACACTTGTCCTAATCGAAATGTAAGTGTAATCATAGTGTTTTTTTTAATTTGTACAGCAGTTTTGTTTACAAAAATAAATAAAACTGCAACGATTCAAATTTTAGTTTATAATTGCAGAGTTTTTCTGTATTGCCAATTTGCTTACATAACTGCAACAGAAATATAAAACTGCAATTTTAGGGTTTTCCTCTTTCAATTGCATACTCATATTGATTGTTAATGTTCTACGATGGTAGGTGCCACGTTTGGAAGTGGTGGGACATGGCAGTCATTGAAGAAATGAAAAATGTTTGAGAGCAGACTGAGAGCGCTCTCGTACAAGAGATACATAAGGTAGAACAATTAAAAGCTTTGCAAGACCAGGTGCTTAAGAGTAAAGCGGACATGGCAGATTTGCAGAAGAAGATGAAGGTGCTTTGTGTTGTTATGGTTGCTGTCATTGTAGCTTTTCTAGCGGTCTATCTCGTCAATTGATAGACCGATATGTAATCCAAATATTTTCAAATAATATGTAACTTACGTTTCTTTATGTGCATGAAATCCATATATAACTCTCGTTTCAATATCAACAGTACTATCACCGCAGATTATTCAAAATTTGCGGCCACCGTACATAACATCTCTGCAATACAGTCAAAAACGACGTCGTATGATATGGCCACTTAATAGGTTTGAAACGACGTCGTTTCAGTTCGCCACTTAGTAAAAATTTCAGTGGGCAAAGGAACTCTACGTTAGGTGTAAAACGACGTCGTATGCTTTCGCCAATATCAAAAACCGGCCATGATTTTTCAATAGCGGCAGTACAATCACCGCAGATTATTCAAAATCTGCAGTTAAAGGATTTAGAAAAATATGCGGGAAATAAATCTACGGTAACGTTAGGGTCAGATGAGTAAGGAAAAAAAATTTGCGGTAACGTGTGCATTTAATCTGCGGCCATTGCAGATTTAACATAAAACTACGGCCAAAGGGGTTATCCTGGCAATTTCGGAAACTAATAATCTGCATGGTCAACAAACAATTCTATAGGCGAAAAATACAAATTTTCAGTCTCAAAGATAACTGCAATGCAAATAAATATGCTAGGTCAATAAAACTCTGCGAAAAAACAGCTATGTAAACAAATCTGCAATGTTATATAAAAATTAGCGACTAAAAATCTACAAAAGTAAAAAAATCGGTGGTGGCATCGACGAATCTGCGGTGACGTAGGCGTGACGTAGGCGTGACGTAAAAATCAGCGGCCAAATAGAAAAACAAATATGCGAGAAAAATCAGCGAGGAAACAAATATGCAATGCAAATGAAATCTGCAAAAAACAAATATGTGGAAACAAATCTGCAACCCAAACAAATCTACGTTCAAAAAATTCGCAAATTTTTTTCCCACCAGAAAACGCGATGGTATTCTCGTAAATACTGGAGACCTTTTTTCTCTCTCATTTATTTAATTTTTTCCAACTTTTTTGTTTGTTCATGACCGAGGGATAAAATCGGGTTTATCAAAAATTGAGTTATCTCCAACAATTAAATAAAATATCGGGTTACCTCAGCAATTAGTACAAATAAGTAGCAATTTTGCCATTTAGATATATAGTGTTTAGACAACTTTCTAAACCTTATAACTTTTTTTAATTATCTTTTATATAATTTTTGAAAGATAAATTCATATCTTAACTAAATCTTAAGATTTGTTATAGTACAAATCCATGTGACTCTTTCGGTTCTTGCCAACACAATAAAAAAGATTTGGCCTTGTGTGTAAAAGATACCTTAGACATTCTATGTTTCTTATGTATCTTATCTCATCGATTCCTCTTTCTTGATAATTTGACACTTGTGTCCATTGGTATATGTGTTGCATTGCAATCTATCATTAGCGACTCTTCTAATATATCTTTGAAGCATATCTCGTTTGTTTTTCGGTTATCCCGCTTTCATGTTGATGTACTTCGATTCCAAGATAGTATGTCGGTTTTTCTAAATTGCTTATCTCAAATTTTGTTGACATTCCTTTCTTGAAATTGATAATTAGGTCTAATGATGAGTATGTGACTAGGAGATCATCTACATAAACTAATACCAAAAGCAGTTTGTCGCCATCTTCTTTGTGGTGAAGGGAAGCATCTTTTGAACATTTGACAAATTTCAGCTCTTTCATAATACTATTCAGTTTGTTGTTCCAAGCCCTTAAAGCTTGTTTTAGTCCATAAAGCGCTTTATCCAACATGTATACATTTTCTTTGCTTCCTTTTACTATGAATTAATCAGGTTGGTTCACATAAACTTCTTCTTTTAATTCTCCATTTAAGAATGCGGTTTTAACATCGAGATGATGTATCTACTAGCCATTTGATGCATATATCACATTAATGAGTCAGACCGTTTCTAGTCTTGCAACTGGTGCAAATACTTCATCAAAATCAATGCCATGTTTTTGAATATATCCTTTTACACTTAATCTTGCTTAATGTTTGTTTACACTTCCATCGGTATTACGTTTTACCTTGAAGACCCATATGAATCTAATTTCCTTAGCTCCTTTAGGAAAATCGGTTAAGTGTCATGTCTTGTTTTTGACTATAGACTCGATTTCACTTTCACAAGCTTCTACCCAAGCTTTAATTTCTTTAGCTTTATTGTAATCATATGGTTCATCATTACACATTAGTATAACTCTCTCACCTTCACTTTTGGCCATTAGCACGTAATTTCTCAAGTATTTTTGGCTTGACACTTTGCCTTGTAAATCGTCTAAGAGGTGGCATCGATTGTCTTTTCACTTGACTGAATCACGTTTTCTCTTCATTTTTGATAAGCTCTAGATTTTAAACCTATATCTACACTGCAGAGAATAGATCGAAATAGCATAGAACATGGTCGAATTTCACAGAGACAAGAAAGGCGCACTTTCAATTTTAATGTCGAATTAAGCTAAGACAAATTAAAAGTTGGTTGTATCTAAGTTTTAACAATTACGGTAAATAAATGAAAGTAAATCAATAAATAAAAAGGCAATAGAGAAATCCACAGGTAGTCAGGTTTAAAAGCTCAAGTTAACATGCAATATTTTACTTTAAAAATAGTTCTCAACATGAAAGACAACATTAAAATAATCTTCTCTCGGAGTATTAAACCCTATGTTTGAATTACTAAAGACAAACTCTCATCGTAAATAGATAATTCAATCAGGCATTAAGTTCATATTCAATAAGTTCATGAGCACTCAGGACAATACTTTCGCAAGCAAGAACACTTATTCATGTAGACTAGATCATACCTCTAAACCAAATCTCTTTGGGTTTATCAACCTAATATCAATGTACTAAATTTTCAATCTAATTCAAGTATTAAGAACATATCTAGACTAAGAACCTAACAATTTCAATCCTTTTATGATTACCCTAACTATCAAACCTGGATTCCTTAAGAAACCCTAAATCCAAACTATAGAATTACTCATATATTGAAAAGTAAACAAAAATCATTATCAAACAATAACATATAATCAAAAGCATAAAAATAGATACATATTAATAAAATAGGGTTTAGAAGAATTTCTCCACAAAATGGTTCTGTAATTCGCCTGCCTCTGTAAAACTTAGAACTAAAAATAAAGGATAAAAAAAACCAAGCCAAAGAATTTTATAGTACAAAACAGGAAAACTCCAAAAATAGAAGAAACCAAGTCTTGAGGACAACTTGTGTAAATAATGGAAATATTCTATATCTTCTCAGGTGAAGAAAATGATCGTTCTTCAAGTCCGGATGATACCAGGAGCTTTTACACGATCTTTGTGGTGTTCTTTATGTGATTCTGGAGGATTTTAGGAAGAGAAGAACGATCGTTCTGTTTGCGCGTACTTCTTCTACGAGCCAGCTTGACCAATCTTCAGTAAAATCGCCATAACTATTCATCGCAGCGATGGATTGACTACAAACTACCTCCATATGTAATTAAACTCATGTGGCTATCTTGTATCCAAATTTCAGCTCAAAGTATCCATGAGAACATCTTCAAACATTGGCAAATTCTTGACTTTTCTGTTGGACTCTGCATCTGCATATGTAAAATTGTAAATGTTTGTGCACAAATCCATCATTTTGTTCCAGACGACTCGAACACCTATAAACATGTAAAATACACCAAATTTCAAGAAAATCTCGAATAACACTTAATAGAAAACATAAATTTCCACTATAAAGCGTTAAAACCGAGTAATATTAATCTTCAGTTTCCTACTTGAGATGTGATATTCTCTCTAGGCTTGCTCCACTTCCAACCTACTTAAAAACAACATATCTACTAATTATAATTTTCTTGTTTGTAGGATCAAGAAGATGATACGCTTTTGATCCAGATTCCACGCCAAGGTGCACAAGTATTCGTGACCTATCATCAAGTTTTCGTAAGTGTTGAGCATCTATCTTTGCATACACAATTCAAACAAGAATTCTTAGATGTTCAATGTTTGGTTTTGTCTTCTTGAAATACTCATATGGCGTTTGTGTAGTCAACGCTCATGTTGCTACTCTGTTGATGATGTAAGTTGAGTGTCTCATACCTTCTCCATAAATAGTTAGGTACATGCATGTGTTTCAAGATACTCATAGTCATCTCTAGCAATGTTATCTTTCTTCTCTCTACACTCTGTTTTATTGCGGTAAATATGGGGCTGTTAGATGTCTTTTGATTCCAAATTCATAGCAAAAGTTCATAATTCAATAGACATAAACTCTCCTACCCTATCGGTGTGGAGACATTTAATCTTTTCTCCCATCTCTGCTTTGATGTTTGTCTTGAATTTCTGAAACTTTTTGAAAGATTCACTGTTTTCCTTCAGGAGTATGGACCACATGTATCTTGAGTTATCGTCAATTAGTAAAAATATGTACATGTTCTTTGAAGTTGTAGGAGGTGTGATTGGTCCATACAAATTGCCATGAATGAGCTCTAGTACTTTCTTGGTGCAATATTGAGTTGCTTTGGGGAAGGTTTGTCTTGTTTGCTTTCTGAGAAGACATGAAGAACATACTTCTTTCTTGATATTGATATCTTGAAATTCCATTGACTAGATTCCTTTTGATCATCATTTACATGTTGTTAACTCCAAGATGTCCAAGTCTTGCATGCCATTTAGTTGAAACGTCAAGTTCCATTAGATGCAAACATGTTGCATCTCTTAGTTCCATCGTCACTTTATAGAGCCTATTTTTGGATCTTTTGGCTTTCACAAGGAGCTTGTTATTGCGATCAAACATCAAGATATAGTCTTTCTTCATGAGTACTTCACATCCTGATTTTGTTGCTTGTCCGAGGCTTATTATATTGCTTTTTAGGTAAGGAATATAATAAACATCGGCCAATACCTTCTTATCGCACTATCTACTTGTGAATAGGATGGGTCATTTTTCTTTGATATCAACTCTTGAATCATCTCCATACCGCATCTTCCTTGTAATTAGGGGTGGGCATTCGAGTTTCTGGGTCGTGTTCGGGTCAAAAAAATTTTTTGGGTATATAAGTTTACTACCCATATAGAACCCTAAAATTTCTGGGTTGGGTTCGGGTTGGGTCGGGTTGCGTCAACATTATGAGACTAGATTTATACCCGAACTTTTTTTGGATCCCAATAAATTCGTATGTACCCGAAATTAATTTAAATACTCTAAATCTATAAAAAAATACCTAAAATTATTAAAAATACCCAAAATTAGTTAAAGTGTTAATATAATTTTTGGCTTTATGATATTACAAATCATTATCTCTTCCCAATAACAACACAAAAACATTTAAACATCGGCCAATACCTTCTTATCGCCCTCTCTACTTGTGAATAGGATGTATCATTTTTCTTTGATATCAACTCTTGAATCATCTCCAAACTGCACCCTCATTGTAATTAGGGGTGGGCATTCGAGTTTTCGGGTCGGATTCGGATAAAAAATTTTGCGTTCTAGTTTTTTGGGTACATAAGTATACTACCCATATAGAACCCTAAAATTTCTGGGTTGGGTTCGGGTTGGGTCATATCGTGTTCGAGTTCGGGTTGGGTCAACATTATGAGACTCGATTTATACCCGAACTTTTTTTGGATCCCAATAGATTTGTATGTACCCGAAATTAATTTAAATACTCTAAATCTATAAAAAAAAAATACCTCAAATTATTAAAAATACCCAAAATTAGTTAAATTGTTAATATAATTTTTGGCTTCATGACATTACAAATCATT
The DNA here is from genome assembly GCA_900406425.1 of Iberis pinnata. Lineage (NCBI taxonomy): Eukaryota > Viridiplantae > Streptophyta > Magnoliopsida > Brassicales > Brassicaceae > Iberis > Iberis pinnata. Next base: position 36,010 of record OVBE01000173.1, read on the forward strand.
ATCTCTTCCCAATAACAACACAAAAACATTTAGAAGAACAAAAATTGCTACTAGATTTTAGGAAAGAAGTTAAATCGACAAAATTCTCTCATATATAAACTCTAAAATTTGCATACAAGCTGAAGTTTGGAAGTGTATTTTTTTGTTTAATGCATTAATTTGGATTTTCGGGTACCTGATCGGGTATTGGGTTGGGTCGGGTACCCAAAAAAAAATTAGCCTAAAACCCATTCGGCTAACTGAAGTTTTTGGGCCGGGTTCGATTTGAGTTTTTCGGGTCAAGTTCGGTTCGGGTTTCGGGAAATATGCCCACTTCTACCTGTAATTTTCTCGTTTAGTTTGGTGAAGTAGATAAGAATGCATGTCATATGATTACTTGTACCGTTATCCAAATACCATATGTTCTCTTCACATGCATGTGTTTCGAATTTATCATGTAGAACATTTTTTCATTCAAGAAAACGACTTCATGCATTAAGAGATCTTCAACAACTTCATGCATCAAGAGATCATCAGCTTCTTGTTTATCATCACCTTCACTTTCTTGTGCTTCTTGTAAATTTAGTAACCTATAACAAGTTGAAGCATAATGTCCTGGTTTATCACATATGTAACATATCGAACTCAGCCATAAGAGTATGAAATCGAGCCATGGGCGGACCTAGCAAGAGAATAGGTGGGTCACATTAACCACCTAAAATATTGATATAAATGTTATTGTATGTAAAAAAATGAAAAATTTGTAGGATGGTTGGTAAATCTTGTTAGTTGAACCTCCTAAACCAAAGTTCAATTTTCCTTTAAGTCTCTTTTATATTTAAATTTTGTTAACCAAATCTTTTGAACCAGGTCAAAATGATTTCTAGGACCGCCACTGAATCGAGCTTCTTTGACACTTTCGACACCATCATGTCTGGTTTTAATAGCTTCCCAAACTTCTTTTGACGTGTTAAGATCGCCTACTTGGATCACAATAGACTCTGGTATCGATTGAAACAGGAGTGCTCTTGCTAGGCACTTTCTTCTATTCTGGGATCTATTGCTTCCCAAACTTTATTCACCTTGAGTGTTGTCTTCATGCGCATAGCCTAGAAAATGTATTTTATGTCGCTAAGCATAGAGTATTTAGTCTTGCAGACCGTTGTTCTTCGCGTTTGATGATGTGACGATTTCTCCCATGTATTTTTTTAGAATCGCTTGATTCAATATTCAGGCTCTAATACCAATTATTGAATCAAGTACTCGATATGTATTAAGGTTTAAGAGAATAATACGACTTTATTAGATTAAGAAATAACTCAAACGTAATCTCTCTCTCAAAACCTTAAATGCTCATCTATTCCTAACCTTTAATCTAAGATATATAGTGTTTTGACAACTTTCTAAACCTATAAGGAAAACACTTCCTAATTATCTTTTAGATATCTCCTAAAAGATAAATTCATATTTTAACTAAATCTTAGAATAGAAATAGATAACTTGCTCAACAAGTTTGAACATTTTTTTGATGGAATGTTAAATTTATATATAAAAAATAAAAGGTTTATGTACAAGAGAAAGTCATGGTGACTTAAATAAAACACAATGTGTTTGGATGCCGGGTTACCTCGTTAAAACCTGAATCTAGAAAACCCAGTGGGACAAAACTAGAGACAGGAAAAATACTACAACCCATAGGCAACGGTGAAAAATATGGAAAAATGGAGCAGGAGCAGTGCAACTTGTGTGAATGGTTGAACATACTTATAGTGCGTGAAATTGGCACCATCGATGGGGAAGAGTATGAAGAGGAGAAGTTGGCAGGTAGGTGAAGCCATCCAAATGGTCATCAATCGTGCGAGAGATAAAGGAACGAAGCATAGCAGACATGAAGGGCGGCCTGCCATGACGACGCCCATTTCTCTCTCTCCAGATATGGTAGATCGTTGTTTGAAATCATAGGTGGAGCAAAATACTATCGATGCAATTGATCATGCGATGCCGGAGAAGAGCGAGAGTAGCATTCCAGTCAGAAGTTACCCGACCGGGAAGAATACAACTCATCAAATCCATCCAGATGGTGAAGGAGTATGGGAAAGTGAAGAATAAGTGGTCCCAAGATTCATCTCTCTCTCCACAGAAGGTACAAGCTTGGTGGATTCCCCAAATGCGTATACGAACCCTAGTTGATAACTTGTCAAGAATATCCAGCTAAGGAACAAACGCGTAACGCAAAATATGATGTGAAAACCAAATAGATTTTTCCCAATTAACTCTAGGTGCAAGAGTACGTATCTAGGCCCAAGTTAATGTGGAAGAATAAGATGGCTTGAAGAGATCATGACCATGCTTCCAGAGAGGGATATATGGGCGAGCTGCAGGAGTGGGAGGAGGAAAGGAACTTATGGAAGCGTGGAGAGTCTAATGAGGAAGACTCTAAGACCGTCGAATGCGCCAGCCCGAGGCAGAGACAGCGTCCGCTACACTAAACGTTGGTAGGACAGCAAGATCCTGGAAACCAGCCAGACCTGCAAGAGCATAAAGAGGACCAAGAGGGGACCAAGAATCATACCAGAAAGAATCCCGACGCCCGTCACGAACGTCATAACAGATGAAAGTCAATGCTAAAGGGCGAATCTTGAGAAGTTTTCACCACATCCATGAACTGCAAGCATTATCAGTGACATCCCAAAAGGTAGATTGACGGAGAAGGTAGTGACGAGTCCAGGAGGACCAAAGGGACGGGGAGCCAGAGAAAAGACGCCAAATGAGAGCCAAGGAGAAAACAAGGGACATGTCCTCAAAGCGACGAATACCAAGACCGCCTTCCTCTTCAGTGTGGATGTCAAAATCCACAAACGAATTTATATGAATTTAGAGGAAGGATTCGTAGAATTTTGTCTAAGTAGGAACAATCACAACACAACTAAAAAAGAAATTAGATGTTTTGATTAATAGATTTCTCAAAAGATATAATTTGTACAAACTCTCTGTGAAAAATTAGAAAAAGAATCCTCTGTTTTTTTACATCTCTCTATATTTATATTGCTCCTTTTTTCCAAATTCCTGCTGTGTTTTCGGATATCTCAGGTAGCAGCTCTGAAATTCTCGCTGCGTTCCAGATACCTCGGTCAGTTCAGATATTCCCGCTGCATTTCGGATACCTTAGTCAGTTCTGATATTCCCGCTGCATCTTCCGGACTTCTTGGTCGGTTCCAATATTCTCGCTCAGTTTGAACTTTCACGACTTGCGAGCTCATCATATTCCTCAGGAGTCTCGGAGCAGTTATGACTTGAGTTCACGTCCACCTGCGTCATAGTGAATACCAAGTATTCATGTGTTCTCTACTCTTCCTCAGATAGAATAAGTGTTCTCTACTCTTCCTCATGTGGAATATCTTATCGATGATCCCTCCTGGGGTCATTGTGTACTGAGCACGTCGTAATTTCATAAAAAAAGACGAAATCTTGCTGAGGGGGTTTTGATACCAACATTTAGGCCAACAGACATCTGCCTAGGTTACCTTGGATTAGTGATGGTTTATTGCTGATCCCGACCAGAGAAAATTGTTGCACAAACTATTGATAATACGCAGACATTTCTTGGGTAACCGAAAATAAGATTGCCAAAAATTGACAGTACTAACAACAACCGATTTGATCAGTTGTAACCGACTTGCAAAGGATAGTAACTTAGCGGACCAAGCATTGATACGTGAGCGAATCCTGTCGATGAGAGGCTCATAATCAACAGTTGTGAGAGACTTGGTAGGCAACGGGAGACCAAGATATCAAACCGAGAGAGTCTCGCAGCGGATGCCTATAGAGTCAACATACTGGAGCAAACTCAGACGAGGTTGTCCTGCGATGTAAATATTGGACTTGGAAAGATTCAGCCGAAGACCTGATGCTTGCTCAAACTCGTTTACTACAACTATGACCCCCTCGAGTGAGGATTGCTCACCATCAGAGAAGATTAAAATGTCATCAGCAAAACAAAGATGAGTGAGGCCCAAGTCACTACAATATGGATAATACCCAAACCTTCCTGAACCTGCAGTTGTATTAAGCAGAAGACACAATACATTATTAGCTAAGACATAGAGGTAAAGGGAAAGAGCACAACCTTGATGAATGCTCTGAGCACTCGGGAAGTATCCTGCAGGTTCCCCATTGATGGAGATTGAGAAGGTAGCAGTGGACAGGCAGAGGTAGATCCAATGGATGAACCGAGAAGGGAAATCCATAACTCTAAGAACCGCAATGATAAAACCCCAATTTAACGTGTCAAAAGCCTTTAAAATGTCCAGTTTGAGGGTACATCGAGGCGAGATTGAAAGCTTGTGGTAATCCTTGACTACCTCCAATGCTAGTAAGACATTCTCCAATAGTATTCGACCTTGAATGAAGGCACTTTGATTGGGCTCAATGAGTTACGGAAGGCAATACTTAAGCCTATTTGCAATAATTTTGGAGATGACCTTGTAGATGACATTACAACAAGAGATGGTATGGTAATCCGTGATAGACAGTGGGTTATCACCTTTGGGTATCAGAGCGACCAAAGTTGCATTAATACCACGAGGAAGAAAAACGTAGAGGAAAAAGATTGGACTGCCACCACAAAATCGGAACCAATAACAGACCAGGAAGCCTTATAAAACTCTGATGTAAACCCATCAGGACCTGGAGCTTTGTTTGATGGCATTAAGAACAACGTGGCTTGAATTTCAGGGCCTAAGATTGGAGTGGTCATAGCTTTGGATAAGGCGGTAGGGAGACGGTAGGTAATAATGTCGGAGAGTGAAGGAGTGGTAAGAGGTGAGACTTGGACATCAGCGTGAAGAAAATCTTTAAAATGGTTAACCGCAACCTCCTTAATGGAGTCTGAATCCATTACCACATCACCAGAGGGCAGAGTAAGCATCATGATGGTATTCCTAAAAGCATGGGAGGCAGCCACACGATGAAAAAACCGAGTATTGTGATCTTCCTCCTTGAGCCAAGTTATACGCGATTTCTGCTTGTAAAACTATTCTTCGGTAAAAGCTAATACACATCAAGAATGGGTTATCGCAGCTTCGAGAGCAACATTAGACGAAGACGGGTCTAATAGAACCACGATTTGGAGGGAGCATAAGTGGGTGAAGGTTGATCTTGATCGCGATGTAATATCGCTATAAGATGTTGCGTTGAGATTCTGAAGATGATATTTGAGGGACTTGAGCTTGTTATGGAACAATCTATGAACTAGCCGGGAGTGGTGTATCGTGGCTTGGGCAGTCCAGGCAGCCGTGATAACCTGCAAGAATGAGGGACTATAAATAAGGTAGTTTTGGAACTTAAAAGGCTTACGCTTAGGAGCGGTAGGATTAGACATATGGACAACGCATCGAGCGTGGTCAGAGACGCCATTCGACTCAAAAATAGCATAAACACGAGGATAAGAAGAATTAATCAATGAGCGATCAAGCTTCTTGGTAATAGGGTCACTCTCACGATGATTCCACCAAGTAAAGCAAGGACCTACATAAGACAAGTCAACCAGGTCAGTGCGGTGAATAAAATCTTGGAATCGCAGCATGCCTAAGTGTTGTGAGCGAGTAAGAGGGTTAGATGGTTCAGTAAGAGATAAGATTTCATCAAAATCTCCGGAGATTAGCCAAGGGATGGAGCACGAGCCACAGAGACGTCGAGATTCACAAAGCGCGGACCAAAGATTAACCCGTTCCACCTGAAAATTAGAAGCATAAACACAAGAGATGAGAATAATATCACCAGATTCGAAGGTGACCAGGACAGAGATGACTTGAGCAGTCGTAAATAATTCCTTAACAACAATCTCGGGTTTCCACCAAGACAATGAGCGCTATAGTTAGCTATTGCATTCCACCCTGTTAGACACAGCAGGAATATCAAAACTGACTGAGGTATCCGGAACACAGCAAGAATATCAGAACTGACTGAGGTATACGGAACGCAGCGGGAACTTCAGAGCTGCTACCTGAGATATCCGAAAACACAGCAGGAATTTGGAAAAAATGAGCAATATAAATAGAGAGAGATGTAAAAAAACAGGGATTCTTTTTCTAACTTTTTACAGAGAGTTTGTACACAATTATAGCTTTTGAGAAATTTATAAATCAAAACTTCTAATTTTTTATTCATTTGTGTTGTGATTGTTCCTACTTAGACGAAATTCTACGAATCCTTCATCTAAATTCATATAAATTCGTTTGTGGATTTTGACATCCACAAATTGGCGCTAGAGAGAGGGGGCTTTTAGATTTTCTTACGCAAAGGAGCATCACAATCAGATTCATGACGTTCATACTCGAAGAACAGCAACCTCAGCTGGAGGAATGCCCCAACACGATCCAGACACTCTGCCAAACCATGGAATTCATTTCGAGAGGCTGAAAAAGCAAGACGCCCTGAACCAATCCCTTCTCGATCGAATTGAAAAAATAGCGAAAGAATTTGCAGATCAAAACAAGGCGAGCACTCAGCGCCTCGACCGAGTGATCTCAATCCGTCGACGATCGCTTGGTCCAGCGCATGATACCCTACCACCCGAAAACACTCCAGGAGACTATGATACACTATGATGCCCAACTTAACCACAATTGACGTGCAGCACTCAAGCGCTATGGAAGTTCAACCTAACCATGATCACCAGGTGGAAAAACTACCTCAAGCAGTAAATAAGCCCCAAATGGATGCAGATCAATTAAACCAAACTGAACACGTCGTGAATCCAAAAATCAACGCCGAACGAACCGACTCAGCGGGCTTCAAGGAATACTAGGACTACTATCAGTTTTTGCACCGACCGATCAATCAGTCTCAACCCTCGAGTGAAGAGATCCAAGAGATGAAAAACTGTCTCGAACAAGCCATTCGCCGAATGAATTCTAAGGTCAACCAAGCAATCACCTCAGCGCCTAAACTATACCGACTTATGGAAGAGACGCTGCAAAGTCCGTATGCCCCACAAATAAAAGACACCAAAGTGCGGAACCCTGCGAAAATTAAGATATTTTTTTACCAAGGGAAAACAGACCCCAGCACGTACTTGACAGCCTTCCGCATAGCGGTTGGTCGGGCACAATTCGACGAGGATGAAAGAGATGCAAGCTACTGCCAACTCTTCAGCGAGCATCTCCAAGGACCAGCACTCAGGTGGTTATCCAGACTACCTTAGGGGTCGGTCCATAACTTTAACCAAATGAGTTTAATGTTCCTCAAACATTACTCAATCTACATTGAAAGAGATATATATGATGCCGACATGTGGAGCATGACCCAGGGACCTAACGAACCCCTCAGGAAATTCATTGACCGATTCAAAGAAGTTATATCCTAAGTAGTAGTCACAGATAGTGCCGCTATCGCCGCCTTCAAAAACATTGTCTGGGGCGAGTCCGAATTCCGAAAAGAGTTGATTCTAAACACCCCAACAACCATTGAAGATGCTCTCCATAGAGGGAAAATCCTCACACGTATAGAAGAAGACCTAATCGAAATCCGCAATAGGGATAGATAAAACAGCCTGAATACCCATGGAGCGCTCAGCACGTCGAATTATTCTATTTTTTTCAATGAAATCTACTTGTAGCTTTTGTCAGCGAACTACGGCTGAGCTTGATCCCCACACTAGGGGTGCGTAGGCAACTCATTTTACGATTTCATCTCTGAAAAATTAATAAAACAGGGAAGAAAAATCAAAATTATTTGCATCACCCCAGCAGGAAAGAAGAATCCAAATTCTTTGCATTACCCCAGCAGGGAAGAAGAATCCACATTCTTTGCATCGCCTCAGCATGGAAGACGAATCCAAATTATTTGGTCATGTGACAAACGACCTCATATCCACTCAATACTTAGCTTGAGAAACGAAGGGAGCGAAGACAATGCCACTCTCCTTCGCGCATATCCTATCAACATTTAGAAGCAACGTGGGCTTTTCAAATCAACACCGCAAGAGCTATAGACGCATTCTACCTACTCCTCAGGAGGATTCGTCAAGAGAATATTCTGCCTAGGTATATTCAAAGACTGCATGAGCATTTAGTATCTGGTATGCCGCAGTCGGCCGTGAGGGAGCCCGACCGAGGGAATACATAGTCATAATATCCCCGAGAATCCAGGGGAATATGCTGATGTCTCAAACCATGGAAGTTCAAACCAAGCAGGAAATTCAGAGCCACTACCTAAGGTATCCGAAGACATCAGCAAGAACTAAAAAAAAAGAGGACACCACACATGTACCCAACACCTCGAACAAATGGTAAACGACCCAAAAAATTAACTCTATTATAATTTAATCTACAATAAGAAAGTAGCAATAAAATAGTAAAACACATTGTATGACCTGGCCAGTTATACAATACATTGCACACCCCCTAGTGGGTATTAGCCTGAGCAACCCTCAGCAAAGTATAAGCGCTAAAACCAAGCCCCGTCTCGCAACAATGCATTGAAACGTATAACAAACATCTTTAAAGATTAAAACGTCTATCATTCATTCAACATTCGATCTCTCGAATAAGTCTGTCACTGTATGACAATAAAATTTGATGTCAATATGCGGGTCTTTGCTAAGTAAGCATCTATGATATCACTTAAGCAAACATGACAATACTTAAATAAATCTCAAAGCTGGCTCAGCCTAAACGAAACGTATAAAAGTAACATACGAAGGCCAAAGAACATTTCATATCTAACCAGATCGAAAAACGAACATTCAAACAATCCAAGGAGGGGCAAGTTAGTACTATAAGGACTAGTGATGTCCACAAGACTCAATCCTGATGAATAACAAAAACCACCAATCCGAAATCTTAAGGAGAAGTCACCATCCATATATTTGAAGGTCACCCAACTCGCCAAACTCGCTGGAAGACCAGGGGGCTAATCTGTTGGTGTCAAAACCCCCTCAGCAAGTGTTGAATCAAGACTTAACAATTAGGTTAGGTATTTGATATTGTGGGCAAAAGGCTAGAGTAATATTAAGAAGAATTTCATATATGTTTAGAGAAATTACATGGGTATTTATACTAGAAATACATGCTTAAAACTCTAATTACATGAATTAACCTAATGGGCCACAAGCTGGAAAGCTCAGCTCGTCAGATCGGCCTATCTAGGTTTTAGCCTTCTAAATCCCTCTTTGTTGCTTCAGGTCGGTGTCCATCTAGGCCTTCATTCGAAATGGGCTTTTGGGCAGGTGCTACACCTGGTATCAACAGTTAGTCCCTCCCCCCCCCAAGTCGGCGATAGTGTAACATGTCGTCGATCGAACTCTCATACTTCACTTTTCAGAATTTTCTCCATAGGTAGAATCGCTCTCCCTTCTCTCTTCTTTCTCTTTTTATAATTTTCAGCTCGGCGGTGTATCTGTAATAGCTTGGTGACTTGCTTGATTTTAAACTATGTCTACCTCTCGTGTAAACCATAATGAGTCTTCAGCTTCTCTCGACGATCTAAGTGTCGCCGACCTAGAGGTAGCTCTTGAAGAACGAGCTCCTCGAGGGAATTGGGTTTTTCCGGATGATGAACTGACAGGTCTCGCGCCTACTAAGTGTTCGGAGAAAATGATTTGGGAACTCATCCAAGATTTCCCCTTTTTTAACGGGATCCCGTTCCTGATTCCCAAACCACATGAACGACCTTGGGACTGTCCCCAAGGTTATGTATGCCTATATGAATCCCTTTTCAGGAAGTGCCATGTTTGACTCCCCCTACCGAAGTTGCTGATCTCGTATTGTGCGAGACGGAAGTTCGCCATTTCGCAGTTATCTGCTTCTTCAATTAGGCACATGATAGCTCTGATGGCTCATGCTCACGAGTTCGGAGTGGAGCTTGGCGTTAGGTACCTGGAAAACATGTCGTCAATCAACCCGATAGTGCAGAAGAGGACGAGGTTGAACACAGGCTTTGTCTCGTCAACTTTAAACCTAAGTACAAGTTGATAACAGTTGGTGCAGGAGACAAGATCCATGGTTGGAAAACAAGATATTTCTTTTTGAAGGTCGTCCCAGAGTCCGTCGGCGACGTAGGAAGAATCCTGAAAAGGAAGTGGGTAGAAACCTTCGGTATATACCACCTAGGATCGCCGAGCTGACACCTTAAAATTTTGATGAATCTAACTCAGCTTTTGTTGTTATTCGCAGAGCTGCATTTGAACACTGGTCCCTTTTCGCCGAACTTTCTTGAAGATGTTGCGAGTTTTCGGGAGGCAGGAACCTATCACATTAATCAGTTCGACCTCAAATGTATCTGACAGAGCATCCCGTTTATTAATTTCGATAAGGTTGCGCAGTTTTCTGTTGTTCATTTGTGTGGGTATCCACCTAATCGTGAGTTGCCATCTTGTAGCTAGTTGGGATCTCAACATATGCCCTGTTAAGAAGATCAAGAGGATGGGTCGTCCAAAACCTATAGCGGATTATGCTGCCGAGCTAAAGAAATCAGCCTTCAGCTCAAAGAGGAAACATAAGCAAACCTCTGGTTCTTTGGGCAGCGAGGATCCCTGCCCCACACTGGTGAAAAGGAAGAGGCGTCGATCCAACTGGGGTCAGGGGCACGCGAGGTGGTTGTCATTGATTAGGCTAAAAATCCAAATTCAGCTATTGCTCAACTGAGGAAGAAAACTTGAGAGAAGATTTCCCTGTTGAGGGACAAACAGTAAATGAGGGTGTTCCTACTAGGGAACACCAACAACAAGAAAATGCTCCTGAGCAGCAGCAGGAAGTTCCTGCCGAGGAAGTCTCTGTCACCGACCCATCTGTTCCACCACCTGCTCCTACTAGTGGAACTCCAATAGTCTCTCAGATGCTGGGAGAGATGACTGGAGACGCAGAGCCCTTAGATGGTAGTCTAGAGACCTTTGCTAAAGAACTGCCTAACCTTCTTGAAGTAGATGGTGATGATAAGGATGAGGAAGAGGTGAAAGAGGAGGAGGTGTAGGAGGATGAGGCTACAAATCCTCAAGATGTCGAGGGAGGGAGCTCCCAATCGGGGAGGCAGGACAACTCACGGGCGAGTTGGACATTCTCATTTGCGCACAGATGAGTGTCATTCTCGCAAGATCGTCAAGCGTGCACGGGTTTGGTGAATCGCCTAGGGGCCAACGGTCTGATCATTCCTACGGTGGATCGGCTGATGGCACCTGAGATTTATGAACTTCTATCACGGCAAGCTTGCCAGGTAGGTCCATCTCCTTCTGTCTTCCTTGCTTGGTAAACTCATACAAGTTTTAACTTCCCTGTTTGCTTTGATGTGCAGACTTTGGTGACGACTATTAAGCTCGTCACCTTCTATGAGAATAAACTTTGAGCCTTGTCCGGTAATGAGGACGAGCTAGTCAGACTGTCAAAGCTGGTTGACCAGGGTAAGAAGCGCCTTGCTAAAGATCGGCTGAAGCTGAACAAGCAAGAGGAGGTGATCAAGCAACTAACAACCCAGGTGGCTGCCGTAAAGAGGATGCTAAGTGATATTGCGGCGTCTGCTACCAACGATCTCGCCGCTCTGAGGGCCAAACTCGAAGGCACCTACTAGGTTTTCGTGACAGGGCTTATCAATCAGCATGCCCTCCTGGATTAAAAAAGTGCTGACTTTCTGGAGCTGCGATAGGCTTACGTTGCCCTCGAGAAATTACATGAGAGCGAGATGAAAAGGCTTCGACTCTCCCGATTTTCACAAGTTGCGTTAACACGACGAGAGACTTAGGTTGAGTGTGCAACAAAGCTCGAAAAGCTTCGGCGTCATGTGGAGGACCGAGACAAGGCTGATCCTATCATCCAGTCGTATTCTCAATCTAAAGGGACCCTTGATTGTGTTCGGATCATAGTGGCAGAAGGCGGCATTGTGCCTGTTGAGCTGATGGCAAAGCTCAAAGAATATGTGGCAAAGTACAAGGTGCTGTAAAAAGAGTTAGACATAAACGATGTGACACCTGAGGACTTCGTCTTCTGAACTCTGTTTAACGAGCATGGTTAGAACCTAATTCGGTCCGCTCCAGGAGGTCCTGATGCTTCCGCCGAGGTGCAACATGCTACTCCAGCAACGTCAAGGGTGTAACTATTCCTTTGGAGCAGTTTTCACGGTTTTCTTAGGGTTGTGGTCGGTTTGCCTTGTACCTCTTGTGTTTCTTTGGGGTAGGTTGGCGTTTTTCTTACGATCAGGATCTGCCTTGCTTATCGGCGGTCCAGTTGTTGTTTTTTTAGAAGGATATATGTTTCCTGATTCGTTTGTCTGTTAGGTCGTTGTTATTCTCGTTATGAACCGTGTAATGTTGGTACCTATTGATAGTGGAAATTTAACCGTAACTCGGTGATTTTTACCCTTTATTGTGTTTTGGTTTTTGCTAAGTTTGATGAATGTGCCCACCTTACTTAACAGTCTAATGAGAAAGTTTTGATCTTTTGTTATGTTTGTTTGTTGTAAACCGGAGTTCGGCTTTTTAAATAAAAATGTGTGGCTAAGGTATAAATGGATGTTTCTCTAGTCCTTGTGCGAACTGAACATTCACCCGATCAAAAGCCGAAAAGAGACGACCTGCTGATCGCCTTTTATGACAAGTGATCTAACAACAAAAATTTAGTCTTGTCAAATACTCTCGGTTGGAGTACACGAGTCGGAACTCGGCTTTTAAGTGAGAATTATGCTCGAACGTTGTAACTTTGCACACGCCCAATACTCGTCTTTAGGAGTACGCGAGTCGGAGCTTGGCTTTTAAGTGGAAACTTAAGCTCGAACGTTGTAACTTTGCACACGTTCAGTACTCATCTTTAGGAGTACGCGAGACGGATCTCGGCTTTGTTAATGGTCTTTGAAGCCAACGCGAGAATTCGTCGACATCCCCATCTAGGCGTAGGATATGTGCGAGTTATAGCTCGGCTTTTATTAATAGCTTATGAAGATTTTCTCTTATAAAGGTACAGTTGATATGTTAATATTGTAAGAGGTGCCGAGATTGAGAGATTGTTGAACCTGCGGCTAAAAAGTAGTTTTTATTAATTGAAATAGTTACACCCAGTGGGTTGCCTACGTACCCTGATAACAGGGATCAAGACAGGTCGTAGTTCACGGTACAGAGGAACCTAAGAATAAAATCTCTTAAGTTTGGTGGCGTTCCAGGAGTTCAGGATCAGCATTCCGTCTGTAGCTTTCAGTTTGTATACTTCAGGCTTAACTATCTTGGATACTTCGTATGGACCTTCCCACCGAGCTCCCAGTTTACCGGCGTTTTCTTATGTTGTGTTTGCGTAGGTTATTTGTAAGACCAAGTCTCCTATCTCGAATCTTCTCTGCTTCACGCCTTTGTTGTAGTATCGCTTTGTAGTTTGTTGATACGTGTTTATCCGTAATAGCGCTCTGTCTCGTATCTCCTTGATGTCGTCGAGGGAGTCAAGGAGCATTGCATCTTTTATGGCTTTGTTTTCTGGTAACTTGTCTTGGCGTAAACTGAATACTGCTGCTTTGGATGGTGCTAGGGCTTCAATTCCGTGTGCCAAAGAGAATGGTGTCTGATTGGTGGACTGTCGAGGTGTAGTTTGGTAGGACCATAAAACGCCATCTAGTTCGTCAACCTAGAGTCCTTTTTTAGAATCAAGGCGTTTCTTCAGTTCGTCGACTATGGATTTATAGATGGCTTCAGCTTGACCATTCACTTGTGGATACCTCGGCGTAGAGTGATTTAAGCGGATATTCCATCTGTAATATGAGCAATAAGCAACTTGATAGTATTAAACAATATAGTTTTGGTAGGGGGTGCGACTGGTTCGCCATCCACCTTTGGCAGATTGCCTTTACTGTTTTTGCACAGAATTTGGTGTCGTTTTCCATCATGATTTCGTATGGGATGTCGTTCCGACAGATTATATTTTTCCATATAAAGTCATGTACCTGCAACAATCATATAACGTAGGTCGTTAATGACCCTGTGTATAGGAATCGTTATGCCGAACTGGGAGTCTGTGGTAGTTAGGACGTGAAACCTGTTTGGCCTTGAGTGCTGCATATGATTCTGCTTCGACCCACTTGGTGAAGTAGTCAGTCATTACCAGCAGGAACTTGTGCTTGTTTGTTGCGACCGGAAAAGGTTCTACAACGTTCATCCCCCACTTCATAAACAGGTAGGGGTTTGTCGAAGCGTTTAGCGGTTTGGTGGGTGCATGATTAGCCTGTCCGTGTTGTTGGCACATTTTGCATCGTTTAGCGAACTCCTCGCTATCCCGCAACATTGTCGGCCAGTAGTGGCCATGCTTTATTCAAAAAGCTAGGTAACGTCTGCTAGAATGACTTCCGCCAGCTCCTTCATGGAGTTCGGCAAGGACTTGTTGGACGTCATATCTGTTGATGCACCGTAGTAGGATTCCAGAAGCGGATCGTTTGTACAGCTGTCCGTCGACGATGGTGTACCTCGCGGCTTTGACTCAAAGTCGTCGTGCTGCCCATTTGTCATATAGTTCTTTTCCTGTAACAATATAATCTATTATCTCGGTGCGCCAATCGTGTTTGCCTTGCTGGTTTTGCTCTTGCTCGAAGGAAATTAGTTCGCCGATGGCGTTGGCCATCATGGAAGTGATACTTGGTGAAGTTATGTACTCCATAGGGATGGTTCTCTTCGATTTGAGCTCGTTGGTTGATGCCATGTTAGCCAATGAGTTGGCAAGTTGGTTTTTGTTTCTAGGAATTTTGGTGAGCTCGAAACTTTTGAACTCGCTTGCTTTTTCTTGAACCATCTGGTGGTAGTATAGCATCCGGTCATTCTTCACGGCATATTCCCCACTGAATTGGCTGGTAACGAGCTGAGAATCACAGAAGGCGTGTATGCGTAAAGCGCCGAGGTTCTTGGCGATTCGCAACGGCGAGTCGCAACCCTGCTAATAGCGCCTTATACTCTGCTTCGTTGTTGGATGCTTCGAAGTTGAACCTGAAAGCCTGTTTAAGTACTTCTCCAGTGGGTGATTCGAGTCGGACACCTGCACCTGACCCCAGCTTCCTTCTTGAGCTGTCGACATAAAGGTTACATGTCTCTGGTGGAGGTGTGCTGTTTGCTTCAAGTGGGATTTCAGCTATGAAATCTGCAAGAACCTGGGACTTGGAACATGTTTGATTTCAATACTCCATGTTGTATTCATTGAGCTTGACTGCCCATTTGGTTAACCTGCCAGACTGGTTTGGGCTATGGAGGATAGTGGGGAGAGGCTGGTTACTGAGTACGACGACGGTATGTGATGCGTATACTACTGCCAGGGCTATCTTTTCAATGGATGGGTACCGTGTCTTAGCACTTTTGATCCCACTCAAAACACTTGTTCCCTTTGAGGATTTGGTAGAAGGGTAAACTTTTGTCAGTGGACCGGGAGATGAATTTGTTTAGCGCGGCAATACAGCCCGTAAGGTTCTGTACTTCCTTCTTCGTATGTGGTGCTGGTAGGTTGAGGATGGCTCCTATTTGCTTGGGGTTTGCTTCAATCCCTCTCTTAGTTACGATGTACCCTAGGAATTCACCAGATGTGACTCTGAAGGTACACTTGGCCGGGTTAAGTTTCATTCCATAGAGGTTGAGCGTTTTGAAGCACTTCTCCAGGTGTTGGACATGATCGTTGGCATCGACAGATTTAACCAGCATATCGTCAATATAAACTTCTATGGACTTGCCGATCTCGCTGGCGAACATTTTGTTCACCGGGCGTTGGTATGTAGCTCCTGCATTTTTAAGTTCGAAAGGCATCACCTTGTAGCAGTAAGTCCCCCTTGTCTGTGATGAAAGCCGTTTTTTCCCGATCTGCGTGATGCATCATGATCTGGTTATACCATGAAAAAGCATCCATAAAAGACAGGAGTTTGTTGCCTGTTGTGGCTTCCACCAGTCTATCTGTGTGCGGCAAGAGGAAAATATCCTTGGGACATGCCTTATTGAGGTCGGTGAAGTCGACGTATACGCGCTATTTGCCGTTCTTCTTCTTAAAAACGACCGGGTTAGCTAGCTACTCTGGGTATCTCACTTGAGAGCGTTCAGTTCCTAGTTTGCGACATTTTTGCTTTATTGGTTTGTAGCTCGGGTCTACATTTAGCTCGTGGCAGGTGATTGAAGGGTCGATTTATGTAGTTTGGTTTGGGTGCTCGGTGTGAATGCTGACTTGTTCAACTTTGTTAAGCTTCGGTATGGAGTTGTAGGTCGGCAGAGGGCTTGTGGTTTTATCCGACACCTGCAAATTTTGCGTACGGTGTTCCGTCAGGAAATAGGTTCGGGCTACGCGCTGATTACCTTAAACTGTCCACGTTCCCCTATCTGTTGGGAATTTGATGCAATGGTGATAGGTCGACACTGCTGCTTTCATGGAGTAAAGCCATGGTGTCCCTAAGATTACAATGAACGCCGAGTCCTGTCCCATTACAACGAATTTGACCATTTGGGTGGACCCTCCGGCCTGAACAGACAACTTGACCATTCCAGCAGAAGAAAGGGTTTCGCCACTGAAACCTGTGAGTGTTTTGCTATCGTCCTTGATTAGGTCGGCACTGATTCCCATGTTATCAAGCGTTCTTTTAAATATGATGTCCACCGAGCTATCTGTATCGATAAGTATTCTAGTTATCTCTGTGTTCACTATGACCAGCTCGATGACTAGAAAGTCATTGTGAGGTTGACTCAGTCCTTTTAAGTCAGCATCCCGGAATTCAAGCGGTTGTGAGGTCGGTGTGATATCCGTTTGTTCTTTTTGTATAGTGACAGCTTGTCGTTCAGATTTTCGGATAGATCTTACAGAGTCATTGCAGGAAGTTAAACCACCCATAATCACGTTGACTCGTCTCCTTGGTAGCGATCCCTCTGTAATACTATTGTCCGAGATACGATCTCGAGTTCGGGTGGGAGGTGCCATATCGTTGCTGGTATGCAAACTCTTTTCTTGGACCGTGCTGACCTGGTGAGCCTTATCTTTTATGCTCGAATTATGCCACGAATTCCCACTGTTTTCGATCGTTGTACCTACTTTTGTTAGTGTTGATCTTTCCGTCCTGAAATTTTCAAAATAGGATAGCCTGTAAGTGGCGGCAATCTGCGGTTTTGTGCCTGGTTCGTTAATGGAAATTGCAGTATGCTTCTGGATCGTCATCCGAAGGTGGAGGTTGGTATGTGGTTTTCCCACTTTCTGTTATCGCGTAAGTTGCGCGACCTCGCCTGTCTCTTGAGTAATGCTGTCTAGGTTCCCGAGGGATTTTTTCTCTATCACGGTTAGGCTTTGCGACGTGATGTTTTTTAGACATATCGGCGTGCTCTTCTTCTATCTCGATAAATTTTTTGGCTCTATGGAGTGCGTCTTCTAGTGTCTACAGTGGGTTGATGAGTAGTTCGTCCTTAAATCTTGATTTGAACCAGAGGGCTTTGCGTAGGGCGATTATCGCTCCTTCGTCATTGATCACTATCCGAGCTACGACTCCCTTGAACCTGTCAATGAAATCTTTTAGTGAATCGCCTTCCTGTTGAGATAGCGTCCACAGGTCGGTTGTCGAGGCTTTTTTCGCAATGTACATTGAGTAATTCTTAATGAATACGGTTGGCAGTTGCTGAAAACTTTTGATGGTTCCGGGTTCCAGACGGGAGAACCAATCTAGTGCTGATCCTGTCAATTTTTCAACAAAGTGTTGACACAAACCTGCATCTCGCTCTTCTGCGGAGAACTGGGCTCGTGCCATGGCGATGGTGAAGGCTGTTAGGTATTGGACCGGATCACTCCTGCCGTCATAACCCGCGAACTTGATTTTTGCGGACTGCCAAACTGAAATGTCAGTTACCCTTCTGGAGAACGGTGTCCTTTGCGTCTCTTTGATGGCACAGAGGATGTCGGGAGCCGAGCTGGTGACCTGGTGTACCTATGAGCTCATTAGTTTTAGCTGTTCTCGAATGTGTTGTAGCTCGGTATCCTCAGTCGAACTTCTGAAGCGTGTGATATTGGTGTAGTCGGGTCGACTTTGGTGTCTACCCGTCATCTCAGGTGTCTGATGAGATGCTCCGAACAGATCTCGGTTTATCGTGCGCGCCTCTCTTTCTTCGGTGGAAGCGGTGATACCTTCTAGTTGCGCCCTAAGATTCTGGGACTCTGCTCTAAGTTTATCGGTTTCCGCTTTCTGTTCCTTCATCTGGTTTAGTAAATCCTGCATGGTAATTTTTGGGGCATCGTCTTCACGGTTAGATCCCGTTATCTCGACTCGATTTTCTCTGTTTCTGGTATTGACAGTAGATCCGTCTGGTGCTTTTTCAACTGATCCCGTGGTCATTACTTCGGTCGATTATTCCTGCAAAAAGAGATTACAAGATCGTCTAGCTATTTTGTGAAGAAAAAAAAGATCGTCTAGCTAAGTCCCCACAGTCAGCGCCAACTGATGAATCAAGACTTAACAATTAGGTTAGATCTTTGATCTTGTGGGCAAAAAGCTAGAGTAATCTTAAGAAGAATTTCATATGTCTTTTTGGAGAAATTACATGGGTATTTATAATAGAAATACATGTTTAAAACCCTAATTACATGAATCAACCTCATGGGCCACGAGCTGGAAAGCCCAGCTCGTCAAATCGGCCCATCTAGGTTTTGTCCTTCTAAATCCCCCTTTGCTCCTTCAGGTCGGTGTCCATCTGGGCTTTCAGTCGAAATGGGCTTTTGGGCAGGTGCACCTGGTATCAACAACAAGATTTCATCTTGTTTATGAATTTACGACGTGCTCAGTACACAAAGACCCCAAGAGGGATCATCGATAAGATATTCTACATGAGGAAGAGTAGAGAACACATATTCTACCTAAGGAAGAGTAGAGAACACATATTCTACTTGAGGAAGAGTAGAGAACACTTGAGTACTCAGTATTCACTATGACGCAGGTGGACGTGAACTCAAGTCGTAACTGCTCCGAGACTCCTGAGGAATATGCTGAGGTCGCAAGTCGTGAAAGTTCAAGCTGATCGAGAATATCGGAACCGACCAAGAAGTCCGAAAGACGCAGCGGGAATATCAGAACTGACTGAGGTATTCGGAACGCAGCAAGAATATCGAAACTGATCGAGGTATCCGGAACGCAGCGGAAATTTCAGAGCTGCTACTTGAGATATCCGAAAACACGGCAGGAATTTGGAAAAAAAAGGAGCAATATAAATAGAGATATGTAGAAAAATAGGGATTTTTTCTAACTTCTTACAGAGATTTTGTACACAATTATAGCTTTTGAGAAATTTATAAATCTAAACTTCTAATTTCTTATTCATTTGTGTTGTGATTGTTCCTACTTAGACGAAATTCTACTAATCCTTCATCTAAATTTATATAAATTCGTTTGTGGATTTTGACATCTACAAGATTGTCTTGTGGCGAAAGTAACTCAATGGTGGGGTCATTGAGAGAGACGGTAACAGGAGCGTTAGAAGCTATTGGACTGGTCAATGCCTACATCCGGGATGGTAGATTGAGCCTCTGTTGAAGCTGTATCTGCACCTGCACCGCCTGTACCTACAAGCATAGCGGTATCATTGTAGTTAGGTAGTGTTTGATCGAGATTGGGCAATGAATTATTTATAGGAGAAAGCAATGTCTCAATTGAAGGCTGTAATGCGGTAGCCTTAAAAATAGTTGTAGTATCAGAGCAATGATCAAGATTGGTTTGTCGCATAGGCAGAGTAATTGATGCCGAGACAAGTTTGCGTTTACAATCTGAGTGGTTGTGTCCCCAAGAGGTGCAGACTGAACACTTCGAAGACAGCCACAGATAGGACACAAGGACCGGATGTGTCTCATCACCAAGCTGAATAGACTCAATTCGTTCCTTATCAAGATTGACCACGACGAGGACACGAGCAACATCTAAGAGCATACAATTTCCATTGTCGGGTGGAGCTTTTGCGCATCTCCAACGATATCGCCAAGAAAACGTAACCCTGCATATGAAAATAAATAATCAGGAACATTGCGAAAATCAACCCAGAGAGGCAATGAGGATATATCTAGCTTTGCTGAAGCTTTGGACGGACTCCATTCTAGAACAACAAGCAATACATCAGACATATGCCAATAACATTTACGAGAAACATTCGAACGAGTTTCAGAAGAATCAATCCTAAAAAGAACAGAATCATCATGTAAGATTTGGACATCAATCTTGGCTCCTTTGCCATCTCGACTTTAAAGACGGTTTACTGTGACATGAATCTTGTCAATATGCGGGACGGGGCCAATGAAGTGACCAATCAAGAACTTGGTCCATAGTGGTTGTGGGTTATCGAGCAGATGCTTAGGAACTGTTGTAGAAGCCACGCCATTGACGAGAAGAAAAAGAGCTTTATCTTCGCCGGTACGTAAGTCGGAGACACTAACAACCGATGACCAAGAGGGAGAGATAGTGCCGGGTAGAGGAGAGGAAGAGATCGCGCCGTGAACAGAGGAAGACGCAGCAGCCGTAGTCGCCGAAAGAACCACCGACGCCGGCATGAGCCGGTGAGGACGAAGCTTGCAAATCAAGAAAAAAAGGAAAGCGACGTGCGGCAACCCTAATCGCACACCAAGGTTAAAAATTCCTAACATGTTTATTTTATTCACGAAAAAAACTATATGATACAAATTATTAGAAGAATAACACATATTTTTATTTATGATTTATAAATCATTAACTAAATAACATGTGATTTAATTTAAAATTTACAAATCATTAAATGAATAATACTTGCTTTCGCATGGATTTCAAAATTCATTAAAACTTCATAACAATAACATCCTTCCTAGTTTTCAATTTTTTTGTTTTGTTTTGAATTTTGATTTTGCTGAAAATTTTAGATTTTATAAAATTTTGAATAATAGCTTTAGTTTTTATCATTATTTAATTTTGTTTTAACTTAGTTTTTATTTTACTTTTTACTTGTAAAAATGTAATAATAGATATATAATTTATTAATATAAATATTATACCTCATAAAAAATAAAATAAAAATAAAAATATAGCAATAAATTTTTTTATTAAAGTTGTAGTTTATATTTGACATATTAGCATCTCAATTATGTGATTTTTTAGTATGTAATTATAAAATATAGTTGATTATATTGTTTTTTAAAAACTTAATTAATATTAAAATATTAATAAATATGATTTTTAAGACTTTATTATACTCTCAAATATCAATTGTATTTTTATTTTATTTAAATGTTAACTAATAAACCATATTTTAAACAAATTATATTAAATGGTGTAAAATTGTGTAAAGAAAAAATAATAAAAATAATGATTATTGTTGGAAAAAATATTTTACAACAAAATTTAAAAACATGAAAAACTTAGTTTTTGTATTTTGTTTGAAAAATTATATTAACCTTCAAAACTTAGTTTTACTATAAAAAAAAAAATAGAAAATCACTTTAAAATTCTAATCGGCTAAGAAATTTTTTTTTCTCTTTAAATAAAAACCAAAACCTACTCTACAAAACAACCACACAGTCAAGGCCCTAGAGATTAAAATATTTCCCAATGTAATCATATTTTCTAGTTCATTTTTGAGCAGACCTATTTTCCAAAAAAAAATCGCACATTTATAATACAAAAAAATGTATAAATCACAAACTTTTGACCACACAAATTTTCACACGCACTCTCTCTCTCTTTCAAAACCTTTGTTTTCTTTTTATTCATTTCTGCTTCATATTATAAAATTTTCTCCAGTGTCTACGTTCGGTTTTAGGCCGGCGCCGATCCTCTTTTTCTTTTTCTTTGCTTCTCAGTGGTTGTCTTCTCCCTTTCTCTGTACATTTTGTTTTGCCTTAGCGTCTTTGGATCGGTTTTCTTTCTGTTGCTCCTATGTTTGTCGGATACTCTTCTTCCACATGCATATTGGTGGGCTTTATAGATCAGATAAATCAAGAGTCTTTTTTCCATTTACGGTGTTTTCCAAGCTGGTTTTCGCTTCTATGGTGGCGTTGGTTTTTGATTTTTTGTCTTACGAGTTACCGGCACGAGCTCGCAGTAACTTTAATTTCGCTGGTTATTTTGAGTTGTTGGCCTAACATTAGATCAGAATTGGAATAAGGATATAACTATAGTAACTACATTCTATTAAAATCTTAAAATTTTCTATAACAATATATATCATAGAACAATATTATTTTATGAATAGTAAAAATTAGTTAGGTAACAAAATTCAATAAAACAATAATATCAAAATTTTAAGATTTTATAAATTAACAAACTTTTAAATTTCAAATAAAGATGTAAGGATAATAACTACATTCTACTGAAAACATAGAAAATATCTATAACAATAATTTACTATATGCACATTCAAAAAATCTTCATTGAATATTTAAAAAATTCACTAATAAAATATTTCCAATAAAAATGCAACAATAATAACTACATTTATACGTTAATAATTAAAATTTTCATAATATTAATGTATATATTCAAAAAGTATTATCCTCGCCATTAATTGAATGCCACAATAAGTTAAAAAAAATTCATAATAGTGTATATTCGAAAAGTATTCTTTAATATATAACGAATGCGAATATAAGATCGAATATGTATACTCCAAAAGTAATCAAACCTCCTATTAATCGAATGCAACAATAAGTTCAAATTTAATTATTTTAAGCGACTACCATTATAATATATCCAAAAAGTATTATCCAGATTAAAATTTTGTTATAGGTTCAATTATAATGATTTTGCTTATTTATAGTACAATGATAGATATGTTATTGCTTAACCGAAATTATCTATATTATTTCTTGCTAAACAAAAATTAATTATCATAATAACCGCTAACACATAATTTTTATTCTAAACATATTTATATAATTTAATTAAATTGTGGAGAAACCAAACATATCTCTATAAAATTATAAAAATAAATCCAAAATCAACACCATTGAAAATAAAATAAAAAACTAAATAATATATTAAATTTATTTTAAAAATCCAACTATCATTCTTTAGGAAAACTCATCTTATAGTAATTCACAATTTTCTTTTGTAATTCTTCAGCTTGTTGTTTTTTCTTTCTTGATGCTCGAATTCTTTTTTGATATCGAAATCATTAAAGCACACCATACGATAAAGTAATGAAATCTTTGCATTTTTCTTAGCAATCTAAGTTTTAAGTACTTCTGAACTCTCATAAGTATCATGATATTGTTTCATTTGAAACATACATTTTTTATAGTATGTTTCTGGTTCTTTTTTGCTCGTCTGACTCTAATAGATATATTAGCCATTTTTTCTAGTGGAGCTTGAGTTATATTTGCATTCTTTTTCCAGCCTGGAAATATTACAATTAATTAGTAGCTTTTAACGCAAAAAATAGTACGAGAATGCGAATAAATAAATATTTTGTTATGAATCATATATTTACGAAAATTAATCTTTAATTATGGAAAAAATTTCGAGTACTTTGGAATAATATTTGAGATCTTAGCATACATTAAGAACAATTAAGAACAATGGAAATCATGTTTAATATTTCTTTGATATAATTAACTAACTTAATATCAGGATTTAAACAAAAAGTCAATATATAAACAAAAATTATACCTCGGGTTCTTTTATCATTATGCATTTTTTCAATAGTGTTTACAAAAATATATATGAAAATTATTAATAACTATACGAATAAACTAACATCTAAATTACACTTAATAATTAAAATTCAAAACATTAAGCATTGATATATAATACTTGAGAATGATGTGTAAGATCTTCTTTTACAATGACATCAATTAGTGATTTATCATTGTTCTATGTTTTAGAAAAAACGCAGTTAGTATTTTTTGGTTATAAGTATAATGAGTAACCAAAAAACAACCTTTGATTAAATTATACATTGGATTCTTCGTTGGTGATGCCTTTTCCATTTTGATTCATTGGTGTTTCCCTCGTCAACAAATTATAAATAAAAATTTATTTATAAACTATATGTTTATAAATTAAATACATATATTCATAGATTAAAGAATATTAAGAAACAATTATACCTTGAATTCTTCAATTATAATACTTTTTCATTTTTCAGTGGTGTTTCCATCATCTACAAAATTATATAAGAAATTTATTTAATAAACTAAATATTAATAAACTAAATACATATATTCATGGATAAAAAATATAAAGAAACAAAAAAAAACATTGAATAACAAAATCATTGATTAAATAATATCGGTCAACTAAATGCATAAAGTATACACAATACTAATTAAAATGTAAAGAACATAAGCGTTTTTTAATCAACCTTGGGTTCTTGGATTATGATGTATTTTCCTTTTGTTAGTCAATGATGAACACATTGTTTATAGAATTGTCTATAGAAAAACAAACAAATATGAATATATTCGAGGTTTAACTATAATCGATATAAAAGCTGAAATTAAAATAAGAAAAACAAACTTGAAATCAATATGAAAATGCACAAAATAAGAACACTCGCTGAAAAGTGTAGCAAAAATATTAAACAAATACCAATCTAATTTGTTAAAACCATATGAAGAGCATTCTATATATATAGCAAAATGTTATATTGTCGATTAGAATTATAAATTTTTTAGTTAAGAAACAAAATATTTAGGAAATATTTATGAATATTCTTAAACAAATTCAACTATTAAATATGTAAATCTAGAATAAGGTAACAAAAAATATATAGAATATTCATAGATATTATCAAAATCTTAATTTTACATCTTTACTATTCATAAATCGATGACATCAAAATGTGCTAATATGGAATCGAACCCAATACATTATGCTTTAATTTAAAAAATTGGTCTAATTAATTGGATTAGAAGATCTGCGCGCTTTCATAGTCGGATCCATGAAATTTTGTCTTCAAAATACATATTGCAGGGATTCGAACTCATGACCAAAAAGAAAAATTGCATTTTTTTCCGATTTTGACTCTCTGGATTTTTTCTTTTTTGAAAATTTTAACTTAGTGGTCTTCTATAAATATGTCTCCTTATTTTAACTTCTTCCAAAAAAATGTATTTATCTTCTAACTAGTAAATATAAATTGACGACAAAAAAAATCTAGATGGTTTAGAGCATGTCCAACAATGAGTTCTTATGAGTTTCTTAGCAATATTATATTAACAAATAATAAATAAATAAAAGAGTGACACTAGAATTGGTTCTAGTTTAAAATGTTTTAGTTTTATTTCTAAAGGGGTTTCTTACGGAGAATGGTTTATCCATACCCGCACATGTAGCTAGTTGGGAAACTCGTTCATGCACATATGGACTATGCTGTTAACTATCTATATTCGTTAATTTTTGAATTTTCATACATCCACTATAAAGTCTTCTCTTATAAATGCATTGACCATTATAGCATGAACTATTTTGTTAACGGAGATGATTTAGGAGATGAATTGGACAATATACTGGTGTTTATAAACGTTGTTGTTAAAAAACTTAAAATGACAAATTTATATGTCAAAATGACATCATTCTACTAATTAGAATGATAGCGTACATGTGGAGTTTAACCCGATTTGTTGAGTTAACGATATTTTTTGACAAAAGAATTATCACTTTAATCTTGTTTGACGAAAACGTTTCTTTTATATACCAATATATTGTCTATATTATCATTTGAGTTACCCATGTTAATAGATGAGTTCACGGTCAATGTATATATAAGAGAAGACTTTGTAGTGGGGGTATGAAAATTCAAAAATTAATGAACGCAGATAGGTAACATCACAGTATATATATGCAAGAAAGAATTTTCCTACTAGCTATATGTGTGGGCACGGATAAATCGTTCTCCCGACTTTATTAAACATGTAAGATTTTCATTGGTTCAAATAAAATTTTTATTAGAAAATAATTAAAAAATAAAATTAAAATTAGAAATAATTATTATTTTATTTGAAGATATTTTTGTTGGAGTTTTAACCATTGAAATGATGGTCTTAGAAATATTAAATATATGAAAGAGACAGGTGGGCATATTTTGTTTTCTTAAATATATTTACAAAATAAATTATGGATATTATTTAGAGGGAAATCGCATAAAAAACTTTCACAATGTCACGTTCTAACACTTTTATCTTTGACATGAAATCATTAGCATTTTTAACTTTCAATTTATCAAAAACACATTAAAAACCCTGAAAGTGGCAGCCGTCAGCACGCCGTCTTTTCCGCCGTTTTTTTCTAACGGAACAGTTAACTCCGTTTATTTTTTTGCGCAAAAAAATCTGTTTTTAATAAAAAATTCAAAAAATTATAAAAAATCTGAAAATTTTCAAAAAATTATAAAAACATTTCAATTAGCTTTTTTAAAAAAATAACTCATCTATTTTAATTAAAAAAATAAAAATATTATAAATAAAATTTTCAGAAAATTATAGAAAATCATAATAAATCATAAAAATTTCAAAAAATCATAAACATTTCAAAAAAATTATAATAAATCATAAAAATTTCAAAAAATTATAAAAAATTCAAAAGGCCTAAAAAATAAAATAATTCATCAGTTTAATTTTTTTAAAAAATATTCATATATATCGATTTTAACAAATAAATAAAAAATTCTTCCAAATTTAGTTTTGCTAATATACATAGGGGATGTAGAACAACACTCTTTCATCAATTTTCTAGCTTTTTGAATTAAAAATAAAATAATTCATCAAAAAGCTCATGAAAATTGATGAATTATTTTATTTTGGCTATCTATATATTTTGTTCATTTGCTATTGCAAAACCACGTAGACATATAATTTTGAGAAATGGGTGAGTGAGACAAAATTCGGAATCATAAGACCAAACACTTATTTATATATAT